>VSMD01105678.1:0-19976 GCA_008750895.1 Mirza zaza
GCTCGAGGTCAGGAGTTCGAGACCAGCCTGAGCAAGAGCGAGACCCCCGTCTCTACTATAAATAGAAAGAAATTAATTGGCCAACTAATATATATAGAAAAAATCAGCTGGGCATGGTGGCACATGCCTGTAGTCCCAGCTGCTCGGGAGGCTGAGGCAGGAGGATTGCTTGAGCCCAAGAGTTTGAGGTTGCTGTGAGCTAGGCTGACACCACAGCACTCACTCTAGCCTGGGCAACAAAGTGAAACTCTGTCTCAAAAAAAAAAAAAAAGTGTCTTCCATGAGATGACAATGATACAGCCAAATAAAGTAGAGGGTGACACTATACCCTAAGGATATGAACCTCAAAGAAGTTTGGGTTTTCACAAAAAAGATCAGCATATAATGGTCTGAAAGCAGTAATGAAGAGTGAGTGAGGGAAAACATCAGTCTTGTTCTCTTGGCCTTGAAGTACTTGGGTAGCAAGGGTTGTCAAAAATGCCCCTTCCCCAAATTCTCAAAAAACCATTGTCTTTCTTGGAATGGTGATTAATTGAAAATAATTTTTAGTGTTTTTTTTCCTTCATGGCAACTTATCAATGGGTGCCTCTACAGGAGCCTCTGTGTGTGGGGTTGGGGATGTGTGCATGTGTGTGAGTGTGTGTGTATTTCTGAAACCTTCTTTCCCTCCCACTAGTGGAGTGATTCTCAGATTCTAAGGGCTCCCCTGAAGAGCTTCTTAAAATTGTAAGTTGTGGGCCCAGACTTCAGAGATTGCTTCTGTAGGTTTGAGATGGAGCCCAACAGCTGATAATTCTTTACAGGTGGCCATGCTTTGAGAAACATAGCATCTATATCTGAAGTCCTCATCTATATCTGAATTCTGGGAAAAGACAGTTCTCCTCTATTCCATGGTCAGAAGAAATAAACATACCCAAGTGTTCAACAATATATGTGATCTGTCATCCTCCCCATCACTCACCCCCACTGTTAGAAAAAATGTTTCTGTGGTTGAGAAATAATTAACATCCTCCATATGAGAGAGGAAGCACAGGGGAGCTTCCCAGGGTACCAAGATTCAGCTAAGACAATTGTTCTCAACTCTCTAAGACACATAATTCCCTTTACTCCCCCAAAATAAAATTCATAGAAAATATAATCTGATCACACAGATAATATTTAAAAGTAATGGCCCACCTGAAATATAAAAGAAGAAATCAAAGAAAAAATGCTTATAACAAATTGAAGAGTTGAGAAGTTTATGAATCACGCAGGGATGGGGAACGTGTGGCCTTGGCGCCACATGTAGTCTTCAGGATCCTTGACTTCAGCCTTTTCACTGAATCCAAATTTTATGGAACAAATCCTTTTATTAAAAGGGGAGAAAAATGAAGCTTTTCTTAACCTGCTTTGGTGCTGAGAAAAAGAACAATCTTGAAATCAGAAGGCTGCAGGTTACCCATCCCTGGCAGGGTTCCAGAAGTCACAAAGAAAAGGTTCAAGAGAGAAAATCAGTGAAGAGGAAGCATTGAGCTCCATAGTAATGAGAATATAGTAGATTAATTATTGGAGGGGCTTTTAGACAGTGAACAAGAATAACAAGTTGGAGGTATCTGGCTAGTAGATTATCAATACAAATGGTCTCAGGAATCCTCAGTGGAGAAAGCAGGGTGAGTACTCAAGCCATAATCTTGTGTGATAGGACAACAATCCCAAACCCAAGGGCTATATCTGGCCACCACTCCCTCTTTTTTGTGTGTGGTAAATATATACAATGTAAAATATGCCATTTTAAGCATTGTAAGTGTACAATTTGGTGGCATTAATGACATTCGAACTTTTGTGCATCTATCACCACTACCTATATTCAGACTTTTTTTATCACGTCAAGTTCAAACTGTGACCATTAAGTAGTAACCCCATATCCTCCTTTGCTCAACTCCTGGTAACCTCTAATCTACTGCTAGAGTGAGATTTCCTGGGCAAGGTAACACCAGGTCAGTTTTATAGATTAGAAGGAGTTAGCCAGGTACAAGTGATGGAGGAGATGGGGATGCAATAGGAAGCAGCACTCTGGGAAAAGAGACAACGTAGGCAATAAACACCATAGTACTTATAAGGGATCTAGAAGCAGTTCTGTGTGGCTAGATGCCATAGTATGTGGCAGAAGATAGCAAAAGGGGAATTCTAGGATTGAAAAGGAGACTGGTTATATAACCAGGTAGAACTATTTCCTTGATCTACTCTGAGTTGCCTGAAGTAAGAATTTCTGGACCTGAAAAACTAAGAACAACCCCTAAGCTATGTTGTCATCCTTTGTGGCCCTGCCTGGGTAGTTCATTATCTTGCTCAATTTCTAGTTTTGACTTACTTGAATTGTTTAAAAAAAAAAAATAGTTCCAATATGGTAGTATTACAAGGTTGCTGCTACATTTTTCAAGAAGTCATATAAAATAAGTTATAAAAGACCATTCTGAGTCAGAAGACATGGATTTTCTTGCTGGCGCTGCACTTTCTAGTTTGTTGTGCAAGTTACTTAACAATACTAAGCCTTAGTAAATGTGTACTGAAGTATTGAATCAAAAAGCTCTCCTACTTTGTCAGATGCACCAGTATCAACCAGCACTTCCTCCTCAGAGATCTGAGTACCAGCTCTGTGGTATTTGGTGATAGGGTGTGTGTCTCTCTGTGCTTTCTAGGCACTAACACCAGCTAAGTAATGATCTCCCCTCAGAGATCTGGGTTCCAGCATTGTGAGAACCCTCCACCAAGTTTCTAATAGTAACTCCAAAGTCTTCATTTTGTTCCCCTAGCTCTAGAGGTGTGTGCAGAAAAGAGTTAGGTCTGACTGCTGTCATTTGAAAGACCTGCTTTCAAGGTGTGCCCTTGGCTGGCACCTGGTACCTTGGTTTTCAGAGGGGTTATTATCATTCCCAGAACTGATGTGAGTGTCTCATTGTGTCTAAACTGTGTAAACAATATGGTTTATGTTGAGCATCAACTTTCCTTGTGGAGTCTGGAATTTGGGTATGTATGAGGCACAGGGTGCCTATGTGATCAGCCTCCACCCGCCATAAAAACCTTGAGTACTAAGTCTCTCATGAGCTGCTGTGGTTGGCATCATTTTATATGTGTTGTCACAACTTGTTGCTGGAAGAATTAAGCATTTCGTTTGTGTCTCCACGACTTCACTGGGAGAAGACCCTTGAAAGTTTGCACCTGACCCGCTCCATACTCTCTCCCCATAGGCTTTTTCCTTTTGCTGATTTTGCTTTGTATTATTTTCCTGTAATAAATCATAGATGTGAGTAGAACATTGTGCTGAGTCCTGTGAGTCCTTTTAGCCAATTATCGTACCTGGCAATGTCTTGGGGACACAGGGTGATACTTGCTTCTTGCAGTTACTGTTTTCTTATCTCAGTATACCATTGTCACCGTAGTTCCTCAAACCCTTTAAACAATGTCCCTATGTTAAGTTTTTTTGTTTAAAATAACTCATGTAATTTCTGTTTTACTGACTGGTCCTTAATTGACATAGCCAGTAAGGAAGGGCAAACTGTCCACTTAAATTCCTTTGCTATTCCTCTTTTTATCAGAAACTAACATCTGCAATGGTGCTAATCTCTTTTAACTCAGTTCCATGAGAAGTTGTTCAAGGGAGTTGTTCTTTAACAAAGTGTTCGTTAAACCAAACATTTCCCAAAGATAATCTGTATAAGATCATTGAGCATGTTGGGAAGATTTTTCTATTGATCAGAAAAGTGCCAGTAATGAGATTATGTTAACCTTAAAAGCTTGCTTTATTTCAGGAAAAAAGTATGTGATATTTAAGTAACGGTCTTATTCTGTGGCTAAAATTCAACCTATATCTGTTTTGACTGGAAGGTTGATGAAAAACAGTATTACTGGCCAGGTGCAGTGGCTCATGCCTATAAATCCCAGCAGTCTGGGAGGCTGAGTCAGGAGGATCACTTCGGGACAGGAGTTCAAGACCAGCCTAGGCAAAATAGCAAGACCCCATCTATAAAAAAAAGAAAAAAGAAGAAGAAAAATCAGAAAGGCATGGTGGTACCTGCCTGTAGTCCCAGCTACTTGAAAGGTTGAGGCAGGAGGATGGCTTGAGCCCAGGAGTTTGAGGCTGCAGTAGGCTATGATTAGGCCAGTGCACTCCAGCCTGGGTGACAGAGTGAGACTGTCTCAAAAAAAAAAAAACCCAAAAAGTATTACTACTAAAAGCCATTGCAATCTCCATTTACTTGAAGACTTTCTGGTTCCCTTCAGTAGATATTTAGGATTCTGAAGAGTCAACAAAAGGTAGAACAAGGTGTGATTCTCAGTGGAAGTTAATCAGAGGATTTCATTTGGAAGGATCGCATGAAGTCAGAAATAAAAAGATATGTAGATATAGATAAAATGTTTATGGAAGACTTCAAATACCCATAAAAATTAGAAAACACTATGAAGAACCTCTGATATACCCATCATCCAGTTCATTATTAGGGCATTAAATATGAAATGTCCAATTTCAAATCAAAGGTTTAGTTTCTTATATCTCAAACAAGCAGAATAATTAATCAAATTATGTAAAAAAATTATTGACACAGTTTTGTCATCTTAACAGTAGCTTGTTTATGCCAGCAGCAAAGAAGCCTGGAGAGGGAATGGCAATGAAATCGCGAAAGGCATTTTTCACAGCTTGTAAGAATTGAATATTTTTTCTTGTAAGAAGTGGTCCAAAGTCCGGAAGAAGTGGTAGTCAGTTTGTGTAAGGTCTGGTGAATACAATGGATGACAAGAGTTCTAAGTCCAGTCTCTATATAGTTTGAGCAGCTTTATACCATGTGATCAAGTATTTCTTGTAAAAGGATTGGCCTGTCTCTATTGACCAATCTCGGCTGTTTAATTGCAAGTGTCCTCATCCTTTTGTCCAGTTGGTTGCAGTAGTAATCGATTGACTAAGTTTTATGAAGCTGTAGTGGATAATACCAGTGCTGGATCACCAAACAGACACCATTAGCTTTTTTTGATGGATATTTGGTTTTGGACTGTGTTCCGGCACTTTATCCAGTCATTGTGCTGAACACTTGTGATGGTCAAAAAGAATCTATTTTTTTAATCACACGTAACAGTACAGTGTAGAAATGATTTGTCTTTATGTCATGACAGCAGAGAAAGGCAAACTTTTTTTTTTCATGATTTATTTCTCAAATCACAGAAAGGCAAGCTTTGAGACAACTTTTCTTTAGACGTTTGTTTCTGTAGTAGCCATCTGTCCAGCTTCTTTACCTTGTCAATTTGTTTTAAATGGTCTAATGTTGTTGGCATAGTAATAACAAACCTTGTTGTGAATTTAGGTGAAGGTTGAGATGAATTCACTTCCACTACAGTTTTTAGTTTATCATTAAGGACGTCCTTGGTCTTAGGACATCCATGTGGCTCATTTTTAAGATTAAAATACCAGAACTTTTTAAACCATTGACATACTGTGTGTTCATTAGCCATATCCTTTCCAAACACTTTATTGATATTTTGAGCTGTGTTGTATTTGTTTTATGACAGAACTCATATTTGAAAATAATATGAATTTTTGGCCTATCTATGGTTGTACAAAAATTATTCTAAAAAATTTGAAAGATAATCACAAGTCAAAATGTGCATTTGAAAGAATAAGGCTGTACCTTTATACAATAAAAATAAAATAAGAAGTAGCAAAGTGAAATGTCACAGATAGTAACTGTCAAACTTAGTACTTAAGGAAATATTTCAGTCTACGGCCACACCACCCTGAACGCGCCCGATCTCGTCTGATCTCGGAAGCTAAGCAGGGTCGGGCCTGGTTAGTACTTGGAGGGGAGGAAATCATTTCATACTGAATACCCTAATATCAACACATGACTGGTTTTCTTTCATCAACTCTATCCCTCAACTGCACTGGATTACTTTAAAGGAAATCACAGACATCATATTTCATCTATAAATACTTCCATATGAATCTCTGAGGTAAAGACTCATTTAAATAAGTATACCTAAAAATTTTAATAATTTCTTAAAATCATCTAATATCCAGTCATTTTTCAAATTTCCCAGTCTCAAATATATATTTGTCTTGTTATATTTAGCTTGTTCAAAACAAAATCTAGGCCGGGCGTGGTGGCTCAAGCCTGTAATCCTAGCTCTCTGGGAGGCCGAGGTGGGCGGATTGTTTGAGCTCAGGAGTTCGAGACCAGCCTGAGCAAGAGCGAGACCCCATCTCTACTATAAATAGAAAGAAATTAATTGGCCAACTAATATATATAGAAAAAATTAGCCGGGCATGGTGGCACATGCCTGTAGTCCCAGCTACTTGGGAGGCTGAGGCAGCAGGATTGCTTGAGCCCAGGAGTTTGAGGTTGCTGTGAGCTAGGCTGATGCCACGGCACTCACTCTAGCCTGGGCAATAAAGTGAGACTCTGTTTTAAAAAAAAAAACAAAATCTAAATAATTTTACATCTTTTAAATCTATAGTCCTCCTTGCCCTACCTCCTTTTTTTACTTGATATTTACTTGTTGAAGAAACTGGGTCATTTATCCAATAGCATTTTCCATATTCTGGATTTGACAGACAGTATCTCTTGTAAATGTCTTTTAACACATTCTTCTATCTTCCGTGTAAACTGGCAAATCTAGAAGCTTGACCAGATTCAGAGTTAATTATTTTGGCAAGAGGATTTCATACATAATATCAATATCATGTCAAATATATATATTTTTTAATTTTTTATTTTTTTTTGAGACAGAGTATTGCTTTGTTGCCCAGGCTAGAGTGAGTGCCGTGGCGTCAGCCTAGCAATCTCATACTCCTGGGCTCAAGCAATCCTACTGCCTCAGCCTCCCAAGTAGCTGGGACTACAGGCATGCGCCACCATGCCCGGCTAATTTTTTCTATATATATTAGTTGGCCAATTAATTTCTTTCTATTTATAGTAGAGATGGGGTCTCGCTCTTGCTCAGGCTGGTTTTGAACTCCTGACCTTGAGCGATCCTCCCGCTTCGGCCTCCCAGAGTGCTAGGATTACAGGCGTGAGCCACCTCGCCTGGCCTGAAATATATTTTTAACAGCCTAATTGGTTTGGAAACTATGACATTGCTTCCCACAAGTCTCCGCTGAGTTTTAATTTATAACCAATATTGTAATATTGTAGAGACAACCCTTATAACCTACAATTTATGGAAGTACTATCATCTACTGAACCTGAAGCAGAGTATATTATCATCTTTATGTTTTCACATTAATTTCCTTTGCTGAGAAGTCAAAGTATTGTGCTGAAAACTGTTTGACAGACTTTCTAGTTAAGGTTACCAATTGTTGAAATATGGAGTAGCAATGTAGTAGCCTATATTTGTAGGCAACTGGTAACCACTGGTGTTTGAGCAGGGAATTAATATGATGAAAATGTGCTTTAAAGGAAGACATTACTATAAATATTTAAGATTTAAAGAAAGGCAGGGATTGTGTATTTGAAAGTGATCTTATATAGAATTATTTGCAGCTACAGAACCACCCCAATTGACAAGTACATCATGTGTTGTACTGCAGAGTGCTTGACAAGGCTTGTAGATGGTGATTTTAATTGACTCCACAAAGTATCTAGAAAGAGGTGACTGCAATGAACCAAGAAAGAGCATAAAATAATAATCATATTACTATTTCAGCAGCTGAAATGATTATTTAAATGTAAATCAGATCAAGTCAGTATTCCACACTCAATTTCCAATGGCTTCTTTTCACACTTAGAATAACGTCCAAAATTGGTACTATGGCTTTCCCAGCAGTATGATAAAGCCCTCTCTAGCCCTCTAATCTTATTTCCTACCACTTTCCTCCTTTCACTGTGCTCCAAACTCCTTGGTATTCCTAAAACATGGCAAGGCTGTGCCTGTCTGGGGCTTTTGCACTTGCTCTTCTCTACACCTGAAGATAATTTCTCCCCAAGTAGTCATAGTTCACTTCTGTACTTCATTTTTAGGCCTTTGTTCAGTGTCACCTTCTCAGAGGCCCATCTGATTACTCTATATACAATAACACCCCATCTTTCTCCTCCCTCTCCATCTCCTTACCCTGCTTTATTTTTTATTCTACAGGACTTAATTATCTGATTGTTTTTCTCCTACTAGACTGTAAGTTCTATGACAGTAAAGACATTTGTTCACTTCTCCAGCATCTGGTACATGCCCCCAAAATATTTGACTACACTTAATCAAGGTCATTTACTCCTGAAAGTTGTATTAGGCCAGCAGGTGGCTCACACCTGTAATCCCCTTAAGGCCAGGAGTTCGAGACAGCCTGGGCAATAGTGAGACCCCTTCTCTACAAAAAAATAGAAAAATTAGCCGGTATGGTATGTGCCTGTAGCCCCAGGTACTTGGAGGCTGAGGCAGGAGGATCACTTGAGCCCAAGAGGTTGAGGTTGCAGTGAGCTATGACAACGCCACTGCACTCTAGCCTGGGCGGTAGAGCAAAGACGCTGGCTCAAAAACACAAAACAGCAGGATTGCTCGAGCTCAGGAGTTTGAGGTTGCTGTGAGCAAGGCTGACGCCACGGCACTCACTCTAGCCTGGGCAACAAAGCGAGACTCTGTCTCAAAAAAAAAAAAAAAAAACACAAAACAAAACTCCTCTATTAACCTCTATTAAATAGATAGTATTGCTATCCTCACTTCACGGTTTACAGGAAACTATGGCGTACAAAGGTTAAACAAGGACCTGGGAACAAACGGAGGGAACACGAAGTCCGGACGTGACAAATAATTCCCGAAATTCTTGACTCAAAGCAGTTGTCTGCTTTGTATGAAATGGGAAACCTAAACCATACGCGAACACCAGTTAAAATGTTGGCCACGCAGGAAAAAGGCAGATAGAACCAGTGGTAGATAACTGAGTCTCTCCCCTAATGTCATGACCTTATGACCCTATAGGGTCAACAACCCTATAGGATAGGCGCGGCAGCTACGAGCAGGACTCTTGACAGCCAGGCTTCGCAGCCAGGAGCCATGGCGTGTCCTGCTCGGCAATCACAGGTTCGGACGGTTACATAATCAACACCCAGGCCCCGGGGCTTTCTCCCGCCCCTGGACGGGGCTCACGTGCCTGGCCTCGCGACCGGAAGCAGCCCCCAAGAGAACCGCAGCGGTTGGCGAATCCAGGGAAGACTTCCAGCGCGGGAGGTGGGGTGAGCGGCCACCGTGAGTATTACGTAACGTGTGGGAGCGATAGGCCCGTCAGGGCAAAGGGGTGTGTCCTGGCGGCCCGGCACCCCCTCTGATTGGTCGGCGGGATGACGAACCCGTTTACAGTCGGCCCTACGGCAGTGGGACCGTGCGTCACCTCTGCGCAATTTGGGAGGGAAGAAGGGGCGTGTCTGGCTGCTCAGGGGGCCAGCCCATTGGCTGGAAGGCGCCGAAGCCGGGCTGCCTGGCCCGGCGCGGCCTCTGGAAGGCGGCGCCGCAGGACTGGTCCCAGAGGTAGCGACCGGCTTGTCTGAGACCGATCATGGCAGCTCGGACTAGTCAAAAGACTCTGGGAAAGGTAGCCTCAGGATTCTGTCCGAAGTCGGCGACAGCGGCCAGAGCCCAAGCTCCGGCGCTGGAGTCTGCGCGGAAAGCCAGGTAAATAACAAAGGGTGCGCCCAGAGGAGAGTAGTTTTCCACCCGGGCCTGCTGAGTTGGGGGACAGGAAGGAATTGGGGTGAGGCGAGTTCGGACTCGGTGCGTTTCCGCGTCTCTGGAGAAGGGTTTTGTGCGTTCGATATTTGAAGAACTAAGATGCCTCGCCCATCACCCTGGGCCCAAAGCTGTGTTCATGACTCGCTGACCTCGAGAAAGGCAGTGAATCATCGGCGAAGTGGCTTTGGAAGCAACTCGGCCCCTGGAGCCTCTGGGCTCTTCCGGTCTCCTCCCCTACGGCCTGTTGCTGCTGTTGGAATGTTTTAACTTTGCGCGGAAGGGTTGCGGGCTCCTGGGAGTATGGGAGTTTGTGGCCTGGCAGTGAGCCCCCCTCGTCTGTTCCTCCTGCGTGCCAGATGGTCAGATGCGCTTTCCCAGCTTCCGATAAAGAGTTTTTTGATCCCCGCCGTTTGGTGCTTGCAAAACTGAATGTACCCAACGTAGGAGACCTGGATTTCTTTCTTTTTGCTTTTTTTCTCTTTCTCTTTTTTTCCTTTCTTTTCCTTCCTCTTCCTTCCTTCCTTTCCTTTCCTTTCTTTTACTTCATTGTAATTTAGAGGTTCTGTAACCTTGAACCAGTGGCTGCCTTCTATTTTCCGGATTGGCTCCTTTTTTGTAGGTGGGGGTGGACTTGGAGGTGGAAATATGAAAGTAACAACCTTGCCAATTCCAAATCCTTTTAGATAAACATTGGGTGAAACTGCAAAAAAGTCATGTATCGTTTACTCCTGCTTTAGCAAATAACCTCAAAAAGTAGTTTAAAGCAGAACATAACGTCATCTAACTTTGCATCTGCTTTGTATTACTTTTATAAAAGGTTAGCGTGCAACAAAACTGTTAACAAACTTATAACAAAACTGTTACTTTTGAGAAAAATACACTTTAGTGATCAAATTAAGGCTTAAATTCCAAGAAAATATCTACTGTTTATGATAATGAGGGAGGGAGTTTATGAGTTCATAGCATTAACATAGATTCTGGCCTTTATTATAATTGAGTATATGAGAGTAGTATTGAAAGATTAGTGATAAAAAAGCTCTCCTCCATGTGGTCCAGCATTCGTTTCATGGTTTAATGTCCATGTATATGAACATTATGGCTTCTCATATTGCAGTTGAAGACAGTATTTTTATTTTTTTTATTTTTTATTTTTTTGAGACAGTCTTGCTCTATCACCAGGACTTGAGTGCTGTGGTGTCAGCATAGCTCACAGCAACCTTAAACTCCTGGGCTTAAGCGATCCTCCTGCCATTTTTAGTAGAAACAGACAGGGTCTCACTTTTGCTTAGGCTGGTCTTGAATTTGTGACCTCAAGCAGTCCTCCTGCCTGGGCCTCCCAGAGTGCTGGGATTACAGACATAAGCCACCATACTCCAACAAAGACAGTATTCTTGATAGTGTGTGAAAATAGATGTGCTGTCCATGCTCTGTAACCATAGCATGAAAATTGATCAGGAAATCTATTAGTTTGCTTTAAACACAGATGTTTCCCTTAGGATTGTAGTTATTAAATTGTGTAAGGCTATCTTTTAGAGATTGGGAAACAGTGTGAACCCAGTACAAAACCATATACTGGGAAAAGTCAGCAGATCCTGAATTCACCTCTTCAGAACCAAGGGTCTTATATTTTTTTAAGATTGCCCTCAGAGAAGCTGCCTTTTCTGATACTGAGTTATCACAAAATTATAGATAACAACGCATAGCATCTGCCACATAGATGGCTTCCAATAATTGATAACGAGGTATCTATGGAATACAAAAGTGGAAAAAATAGATAAAACTGTTATAATAAATATATCTAAAGAATGTTTTAGAAGGGAAATACATGATTAGGCATTTTGTACACCATATTTAGTTTTTGTAATCAATCTAGCTAACAGAGATCCTAAATTATTTCTTTGTGGCTTTGTTTTTTTAAAGGGGGAAGCTAAATTAACTGAGTATTTTATTTCCACCATTTGGCTTAATAATTTAGCAGAGACACTTTTGTTGGTATAATCCTACTTTTCAGCAAATTCTGTAGGTATACTCTTTAAAAAATTACAATAGGCTTCTTTCACATAACAGAAATCATATTTTTGAAGATTATCAAGAACATGTTTCCTTCTCCCTAGGAAATGAATCAATCTAAAATCTCTTTTGACTGAAAAGAATATGTTCTTATCAACATGTTAAAATCAACTTGTGTCCTAGAAAATTTAAAATTCACAAAGCCATCTTGCTTTTCCATATTTTCATTCTTGAAGTATTATTTATGACTGAATATATAAGAATTCTATAGTCTTAAAGGGGGCCAATTAATTCATCCATACAGGGTTTTTTTTGTTTGTGTTTCTGGGGCTCAGAAGGAGCATATCCATACAGTTTATATATTTCTTTTCCATTATATGTTAACAAATAGTCATGTGGTATTTGTATTTAGCTTAACCATTTTCACTGACCTCTATTTTACTGCCTCTGGAATAAACCCATTTAATATTTATAAACAGCTCTAAAGTTCTTGCCTAAATTTGTCTACCTCTAATTGAGCCTTTTTTTTTTTTTTTTTTGAGATATAGTCTTGCTTTGTTGCCCAGGCTAGAGTGAGTGCCGTGGTGTCAGCCTAGCTCACAGCAACCTCAAACTCCTGGGCTTAAGCAATCCTGCTGCCTCAGCCTCCCAAGTAGCTGGGACTACAGGCATGCGCCACCATGCCTGGCTAATTTTTTCTATGTATATTAGTTGGCCAATTGGCCAATTAATTTCTTTCTGTTTATAGTAGAGACGGGGGTCTCGCTCTTGCTCAGGCTGGTTTCGAACTCCTGACCTTGAGCAATCCGCCTGCGTCGGCCTTCCAGAGTGCTAGGATTACAGGTGTGAGCCACTGCGCCCGGCCTAATTGAGCCTTTATTTACATGTTGGAGCCATATTCTCAAGTATTATTCTTTATCTCTGACTGAATATTCCCAATTTCTTCAACTATTCTTTCTTTTTTTTTTTGAGACAGAGTCTAGCTTGTTGCCCAGGCTAGGGTGAGTGCTGTGGCAGCAGCCTAACTCACAGCAACCTCAAACTCCTGGGCTCAAGCAATCCTGCTGCCTCAGCCTCCCAAGTAGCTGGGACTACAGGCATGTGCCACCATGCCCGGCTAATTTTTTCTATATATATTAGTTGGCCAATTGATTTCTTTCTATTTATAGTAGAGACGGGGTCTTGCTCTTGCTCAGGATGGTTTCGAACTGCTGACCTTGGGCAATCCGCCCATCTCGGCCTCCCAGAGAGCTAGGATTACAGGTGTGAGCCACTGCGCCTGGCCCATTTTTTTTGAATCTTCAACTGGAATATAATCCTCATAAGGCTCATGTTTCTTCTATTTACCATTATATCCTTACTGCCTAGCACAGTCCAACACAGAATAGGAGCTTAGTAACTATGTGAACTAATGAATGAGTAGTAGTGTAAAATAGCTAGCTATGCAACTAGGGAAAAGTTAAAAATTTTTAGGTGAACAAGAGCATATCAGGCATCTGTACATAGAGGTACCTCAAACAGTAATATTCTAATTAACTAGGCATATTTTTACATACATGCTTTGAAATGGAGACTGAAAGGTAAAGAACAGAGCAACAGTTCTGACAGTGCCTCCACATCTCCTACCTGAGAGTGATACCCAATTTCAAGTCTCATTAGAGTGTTTCAAGAATTAAGGAACCCTTATGGATCCAGCTGGGAAAACAACCTGGGTATATAACATGATTTGAAAAATGGACGATGGGCCAGTGCAGTGGCTCACACCTGTAATCCTAGTACTGTGGGAGGCTGAGGCAGGAGGATCGCTTGAGCACAGGAGTTCAAGACCAGCCTGAGCAAGAGTGATACCCCATCTGTACTAAAAAATAGAAGAAAAAAAATTAGCTAGGTGTGGTAGCACACACCTGTTGTAGTCCCAGCTACTTGGGAGGCTGGGAACATCGCTTGAGCCCAGGAGTTCGAGGTTGCTGTGAGGTAAGCCGATGAAACGGAATTCTAGCCTGGGCAACAGAGCGAGACTCTGTCTCAAAAACGACAAAAATAGATGTTGAATGTTTTGGCAAGCTTAAGACAAAAGTAGGTTGTAACATGTGACTACAGACTGAAAGCCAACTTTTTGGGAGAGATGCCTTTTGTGCCAGAAGCTTTTAACCCAAGTATAAACTGTTATTTATGGTGCTTAAGAAGCTTTATTTTTTCTCTGTGTGTGTATTTTTTCAGGAATATTCTGAAGTTGCAGAACCTTCTAAATGTGATAATTACTTTACAATCTCTGTAATTTGTGCCTCTAATTTTCAATGTCACTCTAAATCAGGTAATTTTTGTCTTTTTAGATATTTAGCTTCCTGTGGTATACTGATGAGCAGAACTCTTCCGATACATACCTCAATTTTGCCTAAGGAGATATATGCAAGAAGTTTGTTCAAAATTGCTGCACCATTAATAAACAAAAGGAAAGAATATTCAGAAAGGAGAATTTTAGGGTTTGTATCTAATATGAATTCTACTAAAAGAACATGATCACAATTTCCTATGGAGTATCATGCCTCTTTCTGGATTATCTTCTTACAGACTAAACTCTGGTTTTTCTAGATTGACCGTTTCATAGCCATTCTTGTTTTATAAATATTTGTTGGATGAATATAATCATATGGTAACTTTCTAGTATAGATTTAAACTTTGATATAGAAGAGAAATAATAATTATTATTATTTTATTTATTTATTTATTTTTGAGACAGAGTCTCACTGTGTTGCCTGAGCTAGAGTGCCATGGCATCAGCATAGCTCACAGCAACCTCAAACTCCTGGGCTCAAGCGATCCTTCTGTCTCAGCCTCCCAAGTAGCTGGGACTACAGGCATGCGCCACCATGCCCAGCTAATTTTTTCTGTATATATTTTTAGTTGGCCAATTAATTTCTTTCTCTTTGTAGTAGAGATGGGGTCTTGCTCTTGCTCAGACTGGTTTCGAACTCTTGACCTTGAGCGATCCTCAGCCTCCCAGAGTGCTAGGATTACAGGCATGAGCCACCGCACCCGGCCTAGGAAATTATTTATGACCTGTATTTTTGTATACTGTTCTTTTCTATCGTGGCAACATTACTGATATATTAGGCCATAGTTTACATAGCTCCCCCACATACACACACACATAGATAAGTACGTACAGACATACTAAGACTCTTAATCTCCAACCAGGGGTTGGTAAACTTTTTCTGTAAAGGGCTAGATAGTAAATATGTTAGGCTTTGTGGGTCATAAGGACTACTCAGCTCTGTCATTGTAGCCCAAAGACAGACAGAGATAACGTGTAAATAAATGAGCATGGCCATGTTCCAATAAAACTTTATTTATCCAATTTGGCCCCTGATCTGGGGTATGTACTACAGAGGATAAAGACACTGTAGTTCTGCTAAAGTAGAAATACACCGTCCCACCATATGGGAGTTTCTACGAGGGGGTCTTAATTCCCAGCAGGCCATTAAATAGTATATGAAATTTTGTAAAAGTGCATTTCATTTATTTTATTCATTTGCTTTTATTCTTCTTATTTTTCTGTAGTAAAAGACTTACCACTTTGGTCACTATGTTTACCTTTATTACTGGCTAGTCACTATATTAGTTAAGGTAATGCTAATAGCTATACAGATAATACCTGAAAGTTTATTTCTTTCTTGGGTAAAGTACAAATTCATATTCCCTCTCAGTGGGCATTTCTCTTATAAATAGTGATTCAGGAACCCAGGCTCCATCCAACTTTTGACTTCTGCAATTTCTTAGTTTTCAGAGTATTAAAATATGGTACACCTTGTTAATCATATTGGTCTGGAAGTGAAACACAATGCGTCCTCCCAGATATTACTGATAAGAACTAGTCATGTGACCCCGTCTAACTGCAGTGAGGCAAGGACTGGGAATTGTAGCCCCTGGTGGCCAGGTACTTCGTAGCAACAGCACTCTGTAAAGCAAATCCACATCTTTGGATAGGTAGACATCTTTGCTATAGCTGGTATCTATAACAGATACCTGAGAGATGGCAACTAAAGAGCTAAATAGTAAATTAGTCTGCTTTACTTCAGATTCACTAATAATATATAACTTTTACTATGTACCTGCCATTTGACAGGTACTCCTGAGTGATTTATATTTAGTATTTCATTTTATCTTCACAATAACTATGTGAAATAAGTAGTAGTCTCATTTTAGAGATAAGGGAACTGAAGCTCAGTGAGATAATAATGTACATTGTTATGATTCCAAACCTTATTTTTTTCTCCACCATATTTGCTTTGCTTACTACTACTTTCTTTTTTTTTTTTTTTGAGACAGAGTCTTACTTTGTTGCCCAGGGTAGAGTGAGTGCCATGGCATCAGCCTAGCTCACAGCAACCTCAATCTCCTGAGCTCAAGCAATCCTCCTGCCTCAGTCTCCCAAGTAGCTGGGACTATAGGCATGTGCTACCATGCCCAGCTAATTTTTTCTGTATATATTTTTAGTTGGTCAATTAATTTCTTTCTATTTTTAGTAGAGACGAGGTCTCGCTCTTGCTCAGGCTGGTTTCGAACTCCTGCCCTCGAGCGATCCTCCCGCTTCGGCCTCCTAGATGCTAGGATTACAGGCATGAGCCACCACGCCCGGCCACTACTACTTTCTTATGCCCAAATTCTATTTTTATTACAAATTGGTCTTATTCCATGATCTTTGTCTTATCTTCCCTACCTATATTTGGCATAAACACATAATAATAGTTACCATTTATCAAGTGCTTATTAAGCATTGTGCCCTTTGCTGAAACTATTTCTTTTAACCCTCAAATGAACTTGTAGACATTTTCCAATTATGGATCAAGAAAATTAAGTCGAGAGTTTCAGTAACCTGCCTAGGATCACATGGCTTACTATGTTTAGAGCTTACTGTATTTGAACACCAAACTTATTGACTATAAAGTCCATCCCCTTTACCATTATGCTATACTACTTTGTTAGTCTTTGTAGACTACTTTTACAAAGCAATTAACTTTCAGGCTACTACAAGGTTTTATACTTCTTTATGGGATTTGCCATTTATTTCAAAGGACCAGAAAACCTGAGGAAGGTAGGTTTCTTCCCTCTCCCTCTGCTGTGTGCCTCATTTCATGTTTATAGATTAGTTTAAACATACACAAAGACTCAAATTCTGTCATAATCCAAAAATAATTTATTGTGATTTAGGTTGCGATTGTTTAAATTACGTTATCATTTTAAGGTAAATTGTATTTTAACTGTATCGAGTGTTTATAACCAAGAATAATATATTCTGGCTCTCATTATTCAGGTTGTTTTTGACATATATCCATAGAGTTTTGTTGTCATTGCTTGTTTTTCATTTAATCCTTCAAGTTTTTTTGTTAAACATATTCAGTGCTTTTTCTAACTGGTTCTCATTAGTATAAAAAAGGTATGATTTTTATTTATTTATGTTTATTTGTTTTAAGTTTTATTATTTTTGTTTATTTTATTTATTTTTATTTATTTATTTTTGAGACAGAGTCTCTGTTGCCTGGGCTGGAGTGCCGTGGCATCAGCCTGGCTCACAGCAATCTCAAACTTCTGGGCTCAAGCGATCCTTCTGCCTCACCCTCCCAAGTAGCTGGGACTACAGGCATGTGCCACCATGCCTGGCTAATTTTTTCTATATATATTTTTAGTTGGCCAATTAATTTCTTTCTATTTTTAGTACAGACAGGGTCTTGCTCTTGCTCAGGCTGGTTTCGAACTCCTGACCTTGAGCAGTCTGCCTGCCTCGGCCTTCCAGAGTGCTAGGATTACAGGCATGAGCCACCTTGCCTGGCCTATTTTTGTTTATTTTTTAAATTTATGTACCCAACTATATTATCTACAGGAAATGATTTTCTGTATTTCATAATCTACCTTACTGAATTATGAATCAATTCTTCTGAGTTGATAGTCATATCACCTGCCAATTGATAATTCTTTATAACACATGTGTCTCATATTTCATGGTCTGAATTAATTACTTAGGCTAATACTTTCAGAAGAGTGTTACATAACAATGCACTTGTGTGAGTATATATATAACAGGGCCACATCTTTGTGTTATTTTTTACTCTAATGGGAATGCTTTTATATTTTACCATCTTTAGAGGGAATTGTGTAGTTTTTCCTTTTTTAGCCAATTAATATGGTTATAGTAATAGAATTCAAGCCTGGCACTATGGTGACATGCAACTGTAGTCCCAGGTACTTGAGAGGCTGAGGCAGGAGGATCTCTTGAGCCTAGCAGTTTGAGGCTACAGAGTGCTGTGATCACACCTGTGAATAGCCACTACACTCCAGCCTGGGCAACATAGGGAGACCTGGTCTCTTTTGAAAAAAAAAAAAAAAAATGAATTCTTAGTATTAAACTATCCGTATATCCCTAAGTGAATTGCATTTGCTTGTTATATATTTTTTTTAATGTATCGCTGGATTCTATATGATGATATCTTACTTAGAATTTGTGCCTTAGTACTTACAAATGATTTGGGTATACAGCTTTGTTTTTTATGTTCGTTATCAAATTTTGGTTGTTAGGATGTTATGCTGGCTCATAAAAAGAATGGGAGGTTTCATTTGTTTTCTGTATTTTAGAATAGTTTATTTTCCCCTTGTTTAGGTTAATTTAAAAATTTTATTAGAGATGGGATCTCACTGTGTTGCCCAGGCTGGTGTTGAACTCCTGGCCTCAGCATTCCTTCTACCTCAGCCTATCAAGTAGCTAGAATTACAGGCACCAGCCACCAAACCCAGCTATTTTCTTTATTTAATTATCACAGCACTACATGCTATATAAAAATCTTAGCAGTATGGAAGCATATAAACTAAATAGTCTATCTTTACCCTTACTTTTCCCTAAATTAACAACTGTTAATTGTTTAATCCGTATCCTTTCAGGATTTTTCAAATGTGTTTTCTTTTTCTTTTCTTTTTTCAAGACAAAGTCTCATTCCGTCACCCAGGCTGGAGTGCAGTGATATAATCATAGCTCGCTGCAGCCTTGAACTCCTGGGCTCAAGCGATCCTCCCACCTCGGCCTTCCAAAGTGCTGGGATTCCAGGCATGAGCCACTAAGCCCGTCCTATTTTTTAAATAGAATCGTACACATCCCGCTTTGTAGTGTGCTTTTTTCATTAACAATATGCTATAAACTTGTCTGCCTTAAAGTATATTTGGCCTAATTCTTTTAAATAATTGATACAGAGTTTCACAATATGGGTGTACCATAATTTATTAAACATTTATTAATGTCACCTACTGATAGACATTTAGGTTGCTTTCCCTTTTTTGTCTCACAATTAATATTGAAATGAATATAATTTTTAAGTGCTGGCAACTAATTAAAAATTTAGAAACCACATCTACAAAAAAAAAACAAAAAACAAAAACCACATCTACAGGCCAGATTCAACCTGTGGGCTGCTAAATTATGATCTCTGCTATATATGTCTATTTAGAGCTTTTTTATTATCTATGTTGCTTTGAAGTGATTGTAGAGTGTGGTTCTTTGTGTTCTAGAATGTGTGCTAAATGACTTACTGCCTCATACAATAAGTTTTATTCATATTTAATTTAAAGTATGCATATACCATATAACTAGATGCAGTTAATACCGCTTGTCTTTTTTTTTTTTTTTTTAAAGATACTCAATGCAGGAAATGTATGCTGTAGTATCAGGAATGGAGGATTACAAGCATTTTGTTCCTTGGTGTAAAAAATCAGAAATAATATCAAAGAGATCTGGATATTGTAAAACACGATTAGAAATTGGGTTTCCACCTGTGTTGGAGCGATATACATCAGTAGTAACCTTGGTGAAACCACATTTAGTACAGGTAATAATTTTGGTTTTTGTTGTTTTTAAATATTACTCAAATATTAATTATATCAAATGGGTTAAAGTGTAATAGCTTTAAAAGATTTCTTTTTTTTTTTTTTTTTTTTTTTTGAGACAGAGTCTCACTTTATTGCCCAGGCTAGAGTGAGTGCCGTGGCGTCAGCCTAGCTCACAGCAACCTCAAACTCCTGGGCTCAAGCAATCCTGCTGCCTCAGCCTCCCAAGCAGCTGGGACTACAGGCATGTGCCACCATGCCCGGCTAATTTTTTTTTTATATATATATATATATTAGTTGGCCAATTAATTTCTTTCCATTTATAGTAGAGATGGGGTCTCGCTCTTGCTCAGGCTGGTCTCGACCTCCTGAGCTCAAATGATCCGCCCACCTCGGCCTCCCAGAGAGCTAGGATT
>VSMD01105681.1:0-15148 GCA_008750895.1 Mirza zaza
GACTATGTGTTGGCCGGGCGCGGTGGCTCAAGCCTGTAATCCTAGCTCTTTGGGAGGCCGAGGTGGGCGGATCGTTTGAGCTCAGGAGTTCGAGACCAGCCTGAGCAAGAGCGAGACCCCATCTCTACTATAAACGGAAAGAAATTAATTGGCCAACTAATATATATATATAGAAAAAATTAGCCGGGCATGGTGGCGCATGCCTGTAGTCCCAGCTACTTGGGAGGCTGAGGCAGCAGGATTGCTTGAGCCCAGGAGTTTGAGGTTGCTGTGAGCTAGGCTGATGCCATGGCACTCACTCTGGCCTGGGCAATAAAGTGAAACTCTGTCTCAAAAAAAAAAAAAAAAAATAAAGACTATGTGTTTTTAAAACATGTGGATGATATGTAAATTAACCTGCTCATCAAATTTCAAATATCAGAACCAAATATAGTTTCATAACAATTAGAAGAAATTATTACTTTTTCTATTACCCTGTTTCCCAGGTCTAACTCAAGAATCATTTTCGGCCGGGCGTGGTGGCTCACGCCTGTTATCCTAGCACTCTGGGAGGCAGAGGCGGGCGGATTGCTCCAGGTCAGGAGTTCGAAACCAGCCTGAGCAAGAGCGAGACCCCTGTCTCTACTATAAATAGAAAGAAATTAATTTGCCAACTAATATATACAGAAAAAATTAGCTGGGCATGGCGGCGCATGCTTGTAGTCCCAGCTATTCGGGAGGCTGAGGCAGAAGGATTGCTTTAGCCCAGGAGTTTGAGGTTGCTGTGAGCTAGGCTGATGCCATGGCACTCACTCTAGCCTGGGCAACAAAGCGAGACTCTAGTCTCAAAAAAAAAAAGAATCATTTTCTTCAAGAACACTTCCTAACTATCCAGCACTTAGTCATTGTTTTTCTTCCTTTTTTCTCCTGGCACTAAAATTCAACTGCTTTGCCAGTTGATTGGAGTAAGATACTTAGTCTTCATTTCTACGTCAACGTCATTATCTCTCCAAACAGAGAGGAAATTGTTTTGTGTTAACACCTCTCGAGTCCTGATACACAGTTGGCAATATTTCTGATGACCATGACAATGCTGTTACAGAACTTATTTCCTCAATCCTCATTACACATAAAAATGTAGATATTCAGGAAGAATTTAAGGATATCAAAGATATATTTATAACCCATTATTAATGGGAGTTTAGGCTGTGTCTACAGTGTAAATGATGCTCCCTTAGATACTGGACTCTTATACTGTACACAACCTGAACAACAGCCCATAGAGGCCCTGACCATAAGAATTTCACAGATTAAAAAACACTAGGAATTTTAAAAAAGAGAGCTATTACATGTTTCCAGGGAAATACTGGACGGCTTTGTGAAAGGAGTCTTTGGAGCTAGGTGGTGATAAATTTAAACTATAGGTAAGAGGGTGCAGGAGGATACGTGGAAGAGATTTAGGTGGGAGTAAAAACACAGGGCTTTCTAGAGAACAGAGAATAATCTAGTTTAGCAGCTCATAAGGTTATCTTATAAAGTCTGCTGACAACCAGAGTGGACTATTAGAGGAGAGGAGAGACATAAACAGGAATGAACATCTGCTAACCTGCCATACTAACATATCTCTAATGTGTTTAAACAGGGAGTCCTGGAAATACAGACAATTGCCAGATTGTGAGGGATCTTGAATAGTATGAGGACTTTATCCTAAGCAATGGGAGGCTAGCAAAGTAGAGAAGTGAAAGGAGCAGGATGAGCAGCATGATCAAATTTGGGTTTAAAAAAATCACTTGGATAGAAGTTGGAAGGTATTTTGGAGAGAAGAGTGAGTAGGGGAGACTGGTTAGGAGTTAACTGTAATAGTTCAGGCGGCAGATGAGCTCCTGGCCTAAAGCAGAGGCAGAAGAATGGAGACAAGATTCATTTTGACAAAATATATGTTAGTTCTTGGAGAATGGATGTGGAGGATGTGCCTGAAAAGAGAAATCAAAGATGATTTAGCTTGATTAAATAGGAATGCCAAAAATTAAAAGGAAGGAATGAAGAAGGGTCTAGTTTAGTGGGGTGGCTGGCACTTGAACTCTAGATGTCCCAAGTCTGAGGTCCTGTGGCAATATCCAGTAAGGAGTTTACCAAGTTGATGCAGAGAGAGATCTGGACCAGAATGGAGGTGGTGGGTAGATAGCTATGAAAACTGCTAATAGGAGGCCACTTGAAATTCTCCTCAACCCCAATACTACAGACTGTGAAGGAAGCTCTGAGGAATAGCAAAAGAACCAATATCCCCAGAAAAGGTCTCTCAGAATCCAAGGGAAGAGTTTCAAGAAGGAAGGAATTACCATTGTGTAAACGGTGTCAAATACCACAAAGGTGTCAAGTAAGATGATTCAAAGTTAACCACTGGATTCAGGAGGTCCGGGGGAGTCAGCCAAAGTGAAAGCAGTTATAGAGGAGGTAGGAGTAAAATCCAGACTGCAGAAGGTAAGGAGGGAACCCACTTTCAGACACATGAATACCCTTGCTTTACCTTCACCTCCACGGTGAATGGCGGAACACAGGCATTTTCTGCTCTGCCCACTATCACTTCCTCCAAGGGGTCCCATTCATTGTACGAGGAGACAGGGCAGTCCTTGGGCAGAGGATCAGTGGCCTTGTCATCAGCTGCACAGGAGTTCTGGGAGGAAGCCGTAGCTGCCTGGGTGCTCTGGAAAGTTCGCTGCACCCATCCTGTTAAGGTTCTTCCAAGCTTCCAAGAACAAAGGAAAGATTAGCGTGCACCCTCCTATACCATACTTGGGAAGAGGAGGATGAGGAAACAGGATGAAAACTCAGAATAACACTGTCATTTAAAACCCTTTAGGAGAACTTAAACCAAGATGTTAATACTGTGTAGGTGGGTAATGGGATTACAGGTGATTTTCTTTTACCTTCCCATTTATCTATAAATTTTATCTATTAATTGCTATAACTCTTTAAAACCCCTCAGAAGATTGTGTACCCAGAGGCATACACACTCATTTTATCTCAGATTGTGTTTCTGCGATCAAGCTTTAGGCAACTCTTCTGCAGATGATGGGTCAACACTCTTCTCAGAAAATGGCAGAAAGCTGCTTCTACATCTTCCTGCCAAGCCCAGCTGGGGAGGGAGCCTCCTTTGCCCTTCAGTATCAAAGGTTACCAATACTAGGCTTTTTTTTTTTTTTTCCAAATGAAAACGTGGAAGGACTTTGTAAAGGTCTTTTGTAAAGGACTTCGTCTTTCAGAATAATCAGCTTCAAGCCAGAAGTCTTTCATCTTTGACATGCACTTCACTTTCTTTGGCATGCCAGTTCTGAGAGTGACCCGACTGCCATCTGCTTCGTTTTACAGATGGCCCACTGTACCCTAGCCAAGATAAGGATTAACTCGGGCACAAATTAAAACAATTAAAAACGAGATCGAAGAACTTCAAGAAGCCTTTAAAAAGGGTAGGGCCTATACAATCTAGAGTAGGGAGCATCCCTCTCAACCACTGAGCCAACCTCAACCTCCAAATCTCTATCCTCTGCTAAAAGCCTCAGTTAGGGGAGAGGAGGGGAGCTGGGGTGGAGACCAAAGCAAGAGGGAGAGCGGCAGCTGTGCAGGGCCTGGTTCCTGGGGGAGCCAAACTGCCCCAGCCATTCCAGTCCCAGGAGCAAGGGAGGGTCTGCAGGCGCACGCGGGCGCCGCAGGGAAGCCGAGGGCGGGGACTGGGCAGAAACTGCGAGTACAGGCTGAACTCGCCCCGACTCCTCTCGCAACTCGGGACTCCATGTTACACTTGGAGCGCGCCTGCTCGCCCGCCCCGCGTCCCCATTCCCTTTGCTTGCCCTTTCTCCCCATCCATCCACTCCACACGCATTTCCCCGAAAGCTCCCCAACTCTCTGCCCACCCAGGGCTCTGAACCCAATAACGCCACCCTTTCACTACGAAGAGTCTCCGTCGACCCCACCCCCTCGCCCTGGGCGGGAAGCTCGGTGGGAAGAACCGAGGTCCAGACACGGAGGGCGACAAGGAGGGCGGCGCCCCTGCGCTGCGGGCCGCCGCGCCGAGACGCGCAGACTGCAACTGCACCCCAAGGGGCGCGGCCGCAGTGCGAGCCCTCCTGCCCCGGGGACGCCGCCACGCTCCTGGCAGCCCGCAAAGGCTCTTGAAGCCGAGCCTCCAAGGGGACGGAAGGGCCGCTGTCAGGCGATCCCGGCTGGGGGAAGCGGGGGAACGCGGCGGCCCCGGGAAGGAAGCGAGCGCCCCGCGCCGCGCGCAGAGCCCAGCGCGGCCGCCAGACCAGGCCGGCGGTGCACGCACCCGAGACCCGATGTAGTGCACCGCCTCGGCGCCGCGGCTCCCGCCGCGCAGGCACCGCACCCGCAGCATCGCTCCGGCCCGGCCGGTCCACGAGCGGAATGTTCCCGGTGCTGCGCCGCGTCCGAGCGAGGATCCCGAGAGCGCGCCCTGGGCGGGGTGGGCGGGCGCGCGCCGTCCCCGGCCTTTTGTAGCCGCGCCCCGCCCCGGCCGCCCCCCGCCGCCCCATTGGCTGCCGGGAACAGGTGGCGGGGCCGGGAGCGGGGCCCGCGCCCGCCGCCCGAATTAGGAGCTGTCTGGAGTCGCCGCGGGGCCGGGTCGGGCTCCGGGCTTGCCCTTTTTTAGTGTGTCAGCCCACTGCTTGGCTTCTGCTGCGCGCCCGGAGCCCGGCCGGCCCTGGTGCGGCCCAGGAGGCCCACTGGTGTCCCGGGGAAGGGGGGAGGTCGAGACTTCGCATGCAGTATACTTCATGTTCGGTATACATCTATTGTTTTAAGTGCACATTTATGAATTTAAATATGCAAAGCGTGAGTACAAGCTTACGTTTAAATGCACGGATGTGCACTGACCTAGTCCCCTCATTTTACAATGAACCAAACCACCTAAAGACTAGGTGGCTTCTTGAGGCAACGCCCGGTGTGAAGCTGGAGGGGACCGAGGCCCGACACTGGTCATCTGCTCCCCGGTTACTGCGGTTACTGCGCGCTTTCCATCCACTAGCCTGTTGGGTGTTAGGAACACTTGACATTTCAAATGGTCTTTGGCCATATGCCCCTGGCTTGAGGAACTCATGAAAATAGAGACAAATGTGGGTCAGATATAAGGGAGGACCAGAGATAGTTTTTTCCTTCCGCTTCGTGTATTACAATATTTATATTTATTTACATTTTTTTTTCTTTTTCTTTTTATGTTTTGAGACAGAGTCTCGCTTTGTTGCCCAGGCTAGAGTGAGTGCCGTGGCGTCAGCCTAGCTCACAGCAACCTCAAACTCCTGGGCTCAAGCGATCCTGCTACCTCGGCCTCCCGAGTAGCTGGGACTACAGGCATGTGCCACCATGCCCGGCTAACTTTTTCCATATATTTTTAGTTGTCCAGCTAATTTCTTTCTATTTTTAGTAGAGACGGGTCTCGCTCTTGCTCAGGCTGGTGTCAAACTCCTGACCTCGAGCAATCCGCCTGCCTTGGTCTCCCAGAGTGCTAGGATTACAGGCGTGAGCCACCGCGCCAGGCCAAATTTTTTTTCTTTTTAAAATCATGTACTGAAATGTTTGTTTCAACTTATTAGGATGCTTTTTTAGAAAAGTATTTCTGTCATAGTGCAGTGTTAATTGCTGTGAATTTGTGCAAAACTAGAGAACAGTTTAACGTCTAAGTTCCCAGCAGGAAAGGGGGCAAGAGATTTATTTCATTTTTGTACTTACAAAATATGTAACTATTCATTTCTAATGAGCTGTCTCAAATTCTGGTATCTCAAACTTGTTTTCCAGAGATCATTGACGGAAGGCACCAATCAGGATGGCATGGTTGAAAGAGCCTTGGAGAGGGAACTGGGAGAACTGAATTTAGTCTTGACTCTGTTACTACAGACTACTTTGTGTCTTCCTGAGTTGCAATCTTTATCTGCAGAGTGAGAACAATTGCATTTATTGTCCCTAGCACACTGGGGTTGATGAAGGGCCAAAATGAAAGATTGTGCTTGCAGAACCTGATGTTGCACCAAGAGTTATATAAATATGAGGTATTATATTACCACTGTAACAATAAGGAGGCCCCCAAAAGTCATAATATGGTGAAAGGAGTAAGTCTAAATTCATATCTCAGCTCTGCTATTAACCTGGTGTGTGACCTGGAACCAAATCCATTGACCTTTCTAATGAAGGCTTTACATTTTTAGTGAGGGCGTTGGGAAACCTCTTAACATTTCTCAAAATTTAAAAAGTATAGTTTGGGCATGGTGGCTCACATCTGTAATTCTAGCACTCTGGGAGGCCAAGGCAAGAGGATCAATTGAGGTCAGGAGTTTGAGACCAGCCTGAGCAAGAGCAAGACTCCATCTCTACTAAAAATAAAAAGAAATTATTAGATGGGCAACTAAAAATAGAAAAAAAAATTAGCCAGGTGTGGTAGCACGTGCCTATAATCCCAGCTGCTTAGAGGCTGATGCAGGAGGATTGCTTGAGCCCAGGAGTTTAAGGTTGCTGTGAGCTAGGCTGATGCCACAGCACTCTAACCTGGGTGACAAAGCAAAACTCTGTCTCAAAAAAAAAAAAAAAAGTATCTTCTCCCAACAATACAATGCAGCCACTTCTGAAGTCTCATTCTCTCAGTGTATTTAATTTAGGGTGCTCAGACATGTGATTCTCCTTAATAAAGGAATTAGGAGTATAGTAAGTACACATAACAAGGCCTTGACATTACCCTATGCCATTTCTGTCTAAGCTCTAAGGACATCTTCATGTCACACATTAAAGACACTATTTTAGGCCGGGCACAGTGGCTCACGCCTGTAATCCTAGCACTCTGGGAGGCCGAGGTGGGTGGATTGCTCCAGGTCAGGAGTTCAAAACCAGCCTGAGCAAGAGCGAGACCCCGTCTCTACCATAAATAAAAAGAAATTAATTGGCCAACTAATATATATAGAAAAAATTAGCTGGGCATGGTGGCGTATGCCTGTAGTCCCAGCTACTGGGGAGGCTGAGGAAGTAGGATCGCTTGAGCCCAGGAGTTTGAGGTTGCTATGAGCTAGGCTGACGCACTCACTCTAGCCTGGGCAACAAAGCGAGACTCTGTCTCAAAAAAAAAAAGACACTATTTTAATTTTGCAGATGTAAGAATTGGGAGTGCCTGGTAATAAAGAGGCTAGGGTGTCACGGCTTTTTCCATAAAGCATACCCTTGGATCTAGAAGAAAGTATGTGGATAGAACCACCCAAATCAGTGCTATTGTTATAAAAGCAAATAATATCACTCCCTTCTCTCCTTTATTTTTTGTTCTCAAAAAAAAAATTCTGTAACAAATTTTAGATTGACCTCATAAATTGAAAGCACAGCCTTCCATACTAGATTGTTTGTCTAAGACTGGGCCAAATCTGCACAGTTCTATAGTGATACTTGGTAACTCCTTGGTCTGTACGTGTTGCGTTACTCAGAATAAATGGAAAAGACTGTGAAACTCTTGCCGTCCCTTCCTCCTCTGGCAGTAGATAATACCAATAACTTTGATCGAACCAATAATTTTAGGATCTTGATTGTCTCATACTTAGTGGTTACACATATTCAAGTCTAATAGTAGTGTACCCTTGTAGCTTAACTTAAAGGCATAATTTAGGGTAGTGTGGCTGTAAAAGGGGATAAAAGGACAAGGAATAGAAAACACATCAGAAGCACGACAAAAGATTCTGCTTTTCGATTTCTCCCTCATTACTGTTCCTTCGGAGATACAACTCTACCTGATTCTAACCAACAAAGTAAGAGTTTTTGAAAATGTCTCTTGAGAGTAAAATAACACAAATAACTAATAAAGTCATTGGGCCAACAAAATGAACAACAAAAGAGCTTGTTGTGAGAATTATTTCATTATCATGGTTGACTTCAGAATCTGTACAAAGGGAGCAAAGGTACGTACAGAGGAAGGTGTCCTAGAACTTAGACAGATACTCTGTGAAACTGGTAAACCTGTGAACACGCCATCTGCCCACCACACAACACTGGATGAGATTAGCTATTTTCAGAAGTCACCCATGCTGTGAGACATTTGTACCTTTAGTTTAGGGCTGTGGTCCCCAACCCCTGGGCCATGGACCCACACGGTGCCCAAAATGTTGGGAACCACTGGTTTGGGGGAAGAATATTTCTCTAATTAAATTAAAAAAAAAAGGTGGTATTACTCAAGTTCAAGTAAGGTAACTAAAGTGTAGTACCATAAATTAAATGTAAATAAAGTTAAAATTTTTTAAAAATATCATTTGGGCTGCATTAATATCTCTGGAAGCATATACAAGACACTGACAACATAAGTTGTCCCTGAGGAAGGGACCTGGGTGGCTGGAGGACAGCAGTGAGATTTTTCACTGTAAACCCTATTGCACTTTGGAATTTTGAACATGTGAATGAATTGCCTAATACATAAACAAAAAACAGATTTTAAAGATGGCATTTACAGAAGCGTGATTGTCAACATGAAGTCTTTAAAAAGGAAGCCTAGGGGGCTGGGAGGATAAGGGCATTATTTGAAACCTTAAAATTTGTACCCCGATAATATGCTGAAATAAAAAAAAAAATAAAATAAAAAATAAAAAGGAAGCCTAGGCCAGAGGAGGTGGCTCACGCCTATAAACCTAGCACTCTGGGAGGCCAAGGCAGGAGGACCGCTCAAGGTCAGGAGTTCAAGACCAGCCTGAGCAAGAGGGAGACCCTGTCTCTACTAAAAATAGAAAGAAATTGGCTGGACAACTGAAAATATATAGAAAAAATTAGCCGGGCATGGTGGCACATGCCTGTAGTCCCAGCTACTGGGGAGGCTGAGGCAGCAGGATTGCTTGAGCCCAGGAGTTTGAGGTTGCTCTGAGCTAGGCTGATGCCACCGCACTCTAGCCCAGGCAACAGAGTGAGACTCTGTCTAAAAAAAAAAAAAAAAAAAAAAAGAAGCCTAAGTGCACAATCTATCAGAGTCTATGTATACAGCTCTAAGGATGGAAATAGAATATTCTGTCCCCTGGAAAGGTGAATCCTATTGAGGATAAGAATAATTCCATGGGTTTTTATGAAATCTTCAAGACTATTCACCTCATCCAGCTTCTGAGCTTACCAAGCAACCTTCTCATTCCTTGACTTGGGGAAGGGGTTACTCTGCAGGCTGAGCACAAGTGATCTGGTGGCTAGAAAGATAGTCCCTTCATTGCAAAGTATTAAATCAGTATTCTAGCTTATCCTTCAGAATCTAGTGAGTTTAGTAGGTGTAGCTCAGACCTTACTCTCTGAGTATGTTCCCCTTCTCAATGTTCTCCCTTTCCTGCCTGCCTAGTCAATTCTGGGTAAACTGATGAAATCCACTTTCTAGACCTAAAATGCTGGCTCATCCTCACAATGTCCTGTGTTGTATCAGCTCACGGGACCTATTACACTGCCCTGGAATTGCCTGCCTATCTGTTTGTCTCCCATTGGGCTGTTGGCTCCTTAAGGACAGGGAGCCTGTTTCATCTACCACCATATCCCTAGCACAGTGCATGACACAGCATGGACCCTCAATCAATTGTTGTTTAATGCCACACTGAAAGCCCGGGCTAGAATAACCACACCTTCCTCTTTGATATCTTACAGTATTTGATTTCAAATGAATTGTAAAATCTTGTGAAGGCAGCCTCTGCACTGTCCCCTTACAAATCTTTGTTGGATTTTTGTTAGTTACGAACAGTTCTGTTACTACTGCCCATCATCTCCCAATAAGGTGAATTCTTTCATCAGAAGACAACTGCAAAACAGTAGCTCCAGCTAAGTTAAACCCCAGCTTTCTTCAAGTGTTTAAAATAATCTCAGCATAAGTCAACACTCAGACTGATCTGACTTTAAGAAAACTGAGGAAGAAACATCTGGAATCTGCTCCAAGGGATCTTCTTTTTTTTTTTTTTACTTCAGTCTTCAGATACCCTTCTGGAATTTAAAAGTAGTAAATACTATTTTCCTTTTAAAGTCCTGATACACTTAAACTAAAAGGCATGGGTCAACCCATCTGATAACGTCTTGATATCAGAGTATATAGCAGGCAATTTTGTTGATGGAAAAACAGCTGCATCTGTGCCAGCCTCACTGCAGTCTTTTTTTTTTTTAATAACAGCTTTATTGATATAAAATTCACACAGCATAAAGTTCACCTTTTTAAAGAGTACCATTCAGTGGTTTTTACTATACTCACAGAGTTATGTATCTATCACTGCTATCTAATTACAGAACATTTTTTATCATCCCATAAAGAATCCCTATACCTGGCTGGGCGAGGTGGCTCACGCCTGTAATCCTAGCACTCTGGGAGGCCAAGGCGGGCGGATTGCTCAAGGTCAGGTGTTCGAAACCAGCCTGAGCAAGAGTGAGACCCCGTTTCTACTATAAATAGAAAGAAATTAATTGGCCAACTAATATATATAGAAGAAATTAGCCGGGCATGGTGGCTCATGCCTGTAGTCCCAGCTACTCGGGAGGCTGAGGCAGGAGGATCACCTGAGCTCAGGAGTTTGAGGTTGCTGTGAGCTAGGCTGACGCCACAGCACTCACTCTAGCCTGGGCAACAAAGCGAGACTCTGTCTCAAAAAAAAAAAAAGAAACCCTATACCCAATGGCAGGCACTCCCTCTACCTCCTCCCCCAAACTCAGGCCCTGGCAACCACTAATTTGCCTACTCTGGACTGCTATAGTTTGGATATTTGGCCCTCCAAACTTCATGTTGAAATGCGATCCCCACTGTTAGAAGTGGGGCCTAATAGGAAGTGTTTGGGTCATAGGGACAGACCCCTTGTGAATGACTTGGTGCCATCCTCACAGTAATGAGCAAGTTCTCTATTAGTTCTCGTGAGAGCTGGTTGTTAAAAAGAGCTTGGCATCCCCCATCCCCACCACATCCTCCCTTACCATGTTATCTCTGCACACGCCAGCTCCCTTTCATCCACATGAGTGGAAGCAGCCTGAAGCCCTCACCAGAAGTAGATGCTGGTGCCATGCTTCTTGTACAGCTTGCAGAACCATGAGCCAAATAAACCTCTTTTCTTTATAAATCACCCAGTCTCAGGTATTCCTTTAAAGCAACACAGAAGACTAAGATATGGGCATTTCATATAAATGGAACCATACAATATGTGGCCTTTTGTGTCTGGCTTCTTTCACCTAGTATGTTTTTAAGGTTCATCCATGATGTAGCATGTATCAATACTTCTTTCCTTCTTAAGGCCAAATTATATTCCATTGCATGAATATACCACATTTTGTTTATCTATTCATCAGGTGATGAACATTTGCTTCCATTTTTGGCTATTATGAATAATGCTGTTATAAAATTCATGTACGATTTTGTTGTTGTTGTTGCCCAGGCTAGAGTGAGTGCCGTGGCGTCAGCCTAGCTCACAGCAATCTCAAACTCCTGGGCTCAAGCGATCCTACTGCCTCAGCCTCCCGAGTAACTGAGACTACAGGCATGCACCACCATGCCCGGCTAATTTTTTCTATATATATTAGTTGGCCAATTAATTTCTTTCTATTTATAGTAGAGACGGGGTCTCGCTCTTGCTCAGGCTGGTTTTGAACTCCTGACCTCGAGCAATCTGCCAGCCTCGGCCTCCCAGAGTGCTAGGATTACAGGTGTGAATATACGATTTTTTTGTATAGACATATGTTTTTATTTTTCTTGGTTATATACCTAGGAGAATTGCTGTGTCATATGGTAAATCCATGTTTAAAATTCTGAGAAACTAGGAAACTATTTTCAAAGTGGCTGTACCATTTTTGCATTTCCACCAATAATGCATTAGGGTTTCAATTTCTCTACTAGCCAACACTCGTTATTGTCCATCTTTTTGGTTATAGCCATTCTAGTGGGTGCAACACGGTATCTCATTGTGGTTTTGATTTACATTTCTCTAACCACTAATGATGATCATCTTTTTATGTGTTTATTGGCTATTTGTATAAGACATCTTCCCTGGGTTACCTCAATCTTAGGAAAAGTAAAATTTGAAGGATCTTTATTTAAGGAGGAGTGGATGCAATTTTTAGGAATTAACATTCTTTTTTCAAATTAAGACAAAACTAATATTTGCTTAAAAATACAAAGAAGCAGTATTTCTTTAAATACATTGCATAGGACATTGGGATTAAAAAAGCCCTTTTATCTTAAAAAACTATGAAAGATAACATCAGAGATAAATGATCAAGAGGAAATTTCTCTTTTAGTTTAGTATGAAGTAAATACAGTTCACTCAAAGAATTAAAGAATGGGCTTGTAAAAGACATTATTACCAACATTCCTACCTTTGAAGGAGCCTTTGAGACTTGCTTAGACATCAGCTAATAATGTAATTAAGTTACATCCACCCTTATGAAAAAAGATAATGTTATTATTTTAATATAAACTCAGTTTACATAAAAGATAAAAATATGTATGTGTGTGTGAGAAGGTCCTACCACATGGCCCTGTCCCATAACAGTGCTCAATTAATATTTGTTGACTTTACTTAATTTTAAAATCATTTCTATTCTACTTAACAATAGCTACTATTTCTTAATTACTATGTGCCAGATAAGAGCGTCACATTATCTCATTTACTCATCTATAAAGTATTCTTATCATAATCTTGTTTAGACGAGAAAACTGAGCCTTACAGAGGTTAAATAAATTGTCTAAAGTGAAGCAGTGGCCAAGTGGCTAATAAAGCCAAAATTCAAACCCAGGCCTCTAAGACTCAAAAGCCTGTGCCCTTAACTTCTATGCCACGTGATTTTCTCACAGATTCTCAGGGAAATATCTATTCCATCATGCATGGTAAACATAGGTAGCACAACTATTTCCAATGCTAGATACTCTCCTGTAAGCTTCATGTTGCATCATATCCTGCTACTTATCTCTCAAGGTATCTCCAAGTGTTTCCTCCAGGAGCATTTATCAAATAATTGTCCTTCTTAGAATAAAATCATACCCACAGAGATTGTGTGGTAATGAGTCTTTCACAAACTGAACTTATGTGCATCAGATATAGCTGAATGCTGGAGGGAGAGAAAGATAAGAACAAGATCAGACATGGCTTAGATGCTCTGCTGAGAACTCTACCGAGGCAAGTGAAGGTATTTTAGCATAGGTGTAGCTGTTGGCCTCTGCACTGTACTCAAAGAAGGGAGAATATCATGAAGGGGAAGGATGCTTCAGAAGGGTCTGTCCCATTGGGACGATTCTGAAAATACACTACATTTCATCCTCACTTGAGTCCAACCTTAAGACTTTTAGCAGGAGCCTAAAATAGCTCCACCCATCCTGCTGAAAAAGCTGGGCCTCACATATCTCCCTAAACTGGCACTTCCCTTTCTTAACCTAACAGGTACTAGCACTGGTCGTGCTGCCCAGGGGTGGGCCAGATGTAGACAGCACCCAAGAGTGAGGAAGGCATGTTGGCCAATTCCAGAAATGATGTTGGCGGTTCCATGGTGATGGTGAGCACTCTAGACTCTGAATCCAGAAATGATGTGGAAGTTAGTGAATCACTATCATTATATTATATAATATCAGTGCCATGAGATGCCTCTGCCCATAAGTACTTGCTGGTTTTGCAGGAAATATCCTTGTAGCACCTTAGTGATGGAAGGCAGCTGTGGCTGGACCTTCTCCTCCATCTCATTCTTCAGCTCAAACTTCTCTCCCAGTGGTTTTTCAATCATTTTGTTCAAGCTGACTCCCTATTTACATTTCTAGTCTAGAGTCTCAAAGAAAATGCTATAAAATAAGAAACAAATTGAATGACCAACAACTAGAGAATGGTTAAGGAAATCACATCACATCCAGCATTTGGCAAAGTGCTTGGCTTTTAAATGAATAAATATTTTCTTCCCCCAAGCAGAGGGGAAGGGGGGAGCAATACATTTTTCTTAATGAATATTTCTTAAATGAGTGAATAAATTTAGGATTTAGAATAAATAAATTTCGTCATAGGATGGTCACGCAGTCACTAAGAAGAATGTTTACAAAGAGTTGTTTTTTAAAGATGGTCTCGCTCTGACATTCTGGCTGAAGCACAGTGGCACCATCATAGCTCACTGCAGCCTCAAACTTCCAGGCTCAAGTGTCCCCCTGCCTCAGCCTCCTGAGTAGCTGGGACCACAGGTGTGAGCCACCACACCTGACAAGAATTTTTTTTTAATAACCTAGGGCAATTCTCATGTCATGACATTAAGGGAAAAAGAACAGAATACGATATTGTACATATAGTATTCTCTCAACTATGCTATATATATATATATATGCATATAAAGTCCCAGAAATAAATTCACCAAAATTTTAATAATGACTATCTTTGCATAGAGATGTAAAGGGTAATCTTTATATTCTTTTTTCTGCTTTTCTGTAACTTGTATACTTTACTAGATATTATTACATTTACAATCAGGGAAAAAAAATAACTCTAAATGCTATTTTTTTTTTAGAAGAAAAGGGCCTGTGTATGTTTAGAAAGAAGCCTTGTCACACAGATAGTTTCCCTTGCAGCTCTGCCCCAAGAAAACTGTAGACAGTGCTCTGGGAGAAAACCTCCCACAGCCACCTGGCTCCTCTCATGTCTACACACGCCATGATCTGGCAGGACGGGGAGATTAGCGTGGGAAAGCACTCCTGCCTGTCTCTCTGTTGTGTACTTTGCCCGGTTCTCTCAGTCTGTGCTTGCTATCTCACTCTAGTCTGTCTCATTTGTTGGTGGTGGAGAACTTTCTAGAATTATCAGTCCCAGCAAAAGGCACTTCTCTGGTTGGGCTCTGGGAAATGGAGAAGTAACATTCACCAGCTTTTTGCAACCCCTTCTAATATTCCTACTTGTCTTGGACAGTATCCCAGGAAAAAGCACTTATCCCCTCCAACCACAATCATTTAAGTGGCAAAACTTCCCCCATAGTCATGTTCTCCTGGCTAAACAAAGGTCTGTCCAAACAAAATTATTCAGAATTTGCAAGCTTAGGATTGATGTAGGAGCCAATTTTGAACTTTTGCTTAGGAACTCTTAATTTTTGTTTTTACCATGCTACTCGGAATTTAAAAGCAAAACTAAATACCAAGACTATATATTGCAAGGCCTGAGCTAGAAATAGTAAGCCATAAGATGGAAATGGA
>VSMD01105684.1:0-44056 GCA_008750895.1 Mirza zaza
TTTTTTTGAGACAGAGTCTCACTTTATTGCCCAGGCTAGAGTGAGTGCCGTGGCGTCAGCCTAGCTCACAGCAACCTCAAACTCCTGGGCTCAAGCAATCCTGCTGCCTCAGCCTCCCAAGTAGCTGGGACTACAGGCATGTGCCACCATGCCCGGCTAATTTTTTGTATATATATTAGTTGGCCAATTAATTTCTTTCTATTTATAGTAGAGATGGGGTCTCGCTCTTGCTCAGGCTGGTCTCGAACTCCTGAGCTCAAATGATCCGCCCACCTCGGCCTCCCAGAGAGCTAGGATTACAGGCTTGAGCCACCGCGCCCGGCCTCTCATTATTCACATCTTATCCATCAACAATCCTTCCAATACTGTCTCCAAAATATATCCTGAGTCAGCCCACTTCTTTTTCCATCTCCACTGCATCTACTCTGGTTTCTAAGCTACTGTCATCTCTCACCCAGACTGTTCTGACAGCCTGATCTTTGAGCTTCCACTCTCTCCACACCCCCAAGCATTTGCCAAGCGGCTCCAGAGTTATCTTGTTAAAATGTAAATGGCATATCACTTGCCTGCCTCTCCAAACTCCAAAAGCTTTGCCTTGCTACACTGATTTTCTTTCTGTCCCAGAACACCACTAGCCAATTGCTGCCCCAGAGCCTTTACACTTGCTTTTAGTTTTCTGCCTGTAACATTTCTTCCCCCAAGATTTTCAAAGGGCCAGCTCCTTAACACTGAAGTCTCAGACCAAATGCCACATACTCAACAGGGTCTTCTTTAACTACTTTAAAATAGCTGTTCATTCTTTATCACATTAACCTGTTTAATTTCCTTCTAACAGCTTAGCACTATATAGAAGTATTTGTGACTTGTTTATTGCCTGTCTTTCCACTGGAGTGTAAGCTCCATGAGGGCAGGGACCTTGTCTGACTTTATGACTGTATCATGTTGAAGTTATTTATGGAATGAATCCCTATTATTTCCTCATCATCTCTGCAGAATAGTCTCACCTCAACATCTTAAACCTCAGATATCCCCCCTGCCTATCTACAAACTTTTATTCATTCTTATTAACAGATTACATGCCTAGGATTCAGGTTTTCTTATATGCTTGATGGAGTCCTATGTAATTTTGCAGCTTTTAATTTTATTCATGAAGATCATTTTAGTTATTTCTGATTATAAAATAGATGTTAATTTTAGAAAAGTTTCAAAGTATGGTGACATGTAAAGAACATAAAAATTCTTCATAATCCCAACACCAAGTTACTATTTGGTAAACTTCCAGCATAAATATTAAGGTCTCTTTAAGTAGAGACTTTAAGTTATATGGCCTATTTCTGAAGCAAACTTCTAACAAAATTCCATTGTAAGGATTTAGACTACAAGGATTTAGACTACAACTAAAGACTACAAGTGCCTCCTTTAAACTTGACTGTTTTCATCTCACAAGGATGTTAGTAGAAAGTAAACAGTCCTATCCCTGTTTTCACAGCCCAATTATGAAGAAATCCGACAGTACTGTAATCACTGGAGAAGTTTTGCTGACATTTATGATTCCTGGCAAAGTGTGAAGAATATTTTGGACTGGACATCTTCTCAACAAGACAGAATTGTTCATGTTGCTGGACCAGGGGGTTGGAATGACCCAGATATGGTAAAAACCTGAGCCCTCCTTGTTCAAAACCCTGCAGTAGGCCTGTTTCCTATTTGACATTCAAGGTAAGTAGAGGTAAAGTTCCTGGGAGGAGGCTTTATGTGAGAATACTTAGAGCACAGTGCTATGCAAAGTGGCTTCTATGAGTCACCTAGGTAACTTAAGAATGTTTCATCTTATCTTTATTTTATTCTTTGTCCTAGTTAGTAATTGGCAACTTTGGCCTCAGCTGGGATCAGCAAGTAACTCAGATGGCCCTCTGGGCTATCATGGCAGCTCCTTTACTCATGTCTAATGACCTCCGAAACATCAGCCCTCAAGCCAAAGCTCTGCTTCAGCATAAGGATGTAATTGCCATCAACCAGGACCCCTTGGGCAAGCAGGGGTACCAGCTTAGAAAGGTAAACCATGTTCTATGGGAGAAAACAGGAACTGGCCAGGAACATGCTCTCCTGCCCTCTCTAGTTTACAATTCAGCCAAATACTTATTTCAGATATACATTTTAGGATGGCTTTATAACCAATACCAAATTTTTCTTGGGCCTAAATCTGTTACACATGAGGACATGAACTGATCTTTTGTGAATATTTTTTTCCAGTGATCTTGCTACTACAATCAGTAATCAGACTTTTTGCTAGAACCATTACTTTATTTCTAAAATATGCTATGGATAATTTGAATTTTTCCTACAAGAGCTGCATAGTTATGACAGTAAAACTGAATGCCAAACTAACAAGGCAGCTCATTGCCAGTTATTAAGCAATCACGTCTATTTTCTCGGCTTTTCAGGCTGGCAACTTTGAAGTGTGGGAACGACCTCTCGCAGGCTTAGCCTGGGCCATAGCTGTAACAAACCGGCAGGAGATTGGTGGACCTCTCTCTTATACCATCTCAACTGTTTCCCTGGGTCGAGGAGTAGCCTGTAATCCTGCCTGCCACATCACACAGCTCCTTCCCATGAAAAGGGAGCTTGGGTTCCATGAATGGACTTCAGAGTTAAAAATGCGAATAAATCCCACAGGCACGGTTTTGCTTCGGGTAGAAAAGAGAAGCCACACATCAAAAACCTTACTTTAAAATGTGTATTTCGTTTCCAGTTACTACCCACTTCTGTTCACCTTTTCTTCCATTCCCACTTAAAAAGCTCTATTCCCTTGAATAAAATTTTCCAGAGGTAACTAAGAAATAATAGCTACAATTTATTGGATAACTATGTGCCAGGTGCTGTTCTAGATGTTTACGGTGTGTTAAAAAATTGCTGGGACAGGTGTTTATCCACTGTAAACTGTGGACCCAGGATTTAAACCCAAGCTCTTGACTACACTGCCTGAGGTATTTAGAAGGTGCTGCTTACAATCTTAGTGCAAAACAAAAATGAAAAGAAACCTGCCTCCTCGACTGAAGGACAAAATAGTCTGAGAAAAATCCCCAGGTTGTAATCTAGATCCAACAAAAGCAGTTTACTTGTCACCAAGAATAACTAGATACACCATGATCAAAGACAGAAGACAAGTATGTGTACCAGTGTTCAGAACAGTGATCTTTCAAACTGGGGTATCTGGGTGTGGATAATTTTGAAGGTAATTTCCAGATAGTTTAATTATTCTACTTTTCCTACAATTGGTTTGCCTGAGAACCTGTCTCCCTTTTATAATCACCTTTCTCTCACATGAGTAGAAATGAGGCATATACCTCACCCATCCTGAATGCACTACAGTACCGAAAGGCCCACTCAAAGTACATGTTGGAATAACTCTTTTACCTGGGTGATTACCAATTATTTTCACTAAAATTGGAGGAAGAATATTGTCAGTTGATAAGGTGGAGTAGGCTGGGCGCGGTGGCTCATACCTGTAATCCTACTAACACTCTGGGAGGCTGAGGCAGGCGGATTGCTCGAGATCAGGAGTTCGAAACCAGCCTGAGCAAGACCGAGACCCCATCTCTACATAGAAATTAATTGGCCAACTTATATAGAAAAAATTAGCCGGGCATGGTGGCGCATGCCTGTAGTCCCAGCTACTTGGGAGGCTGAGGCAGGAGGATTGCCTGAGCCCAGGAGTTTGAGGTTGCTGTGAGCTAGGCTAATGCCACGGCACTCACTCTAGCCTGGGCAACAAAGCGAGACTCTTGTCGGAAAAAAAAATGTTGGAGTAAAATCAATAAACCCAGATATAGTCATCCACAGATGCATACACTAATTTGGAAAACTGCTCCACCTTGTCAAGGTGCACTTCCAGTGATCAAAATGTGTATCATTGTTTCACCATAGTTTTGCTGCAGAATTGCAAAGAGCTGAACACTGAATTGTAAGAGAAAAAGGATATATAACTTGCAAATAACTGTTAGGAGGCGTTTTTATAAATGGATAGAATACGTTAGGATTCTACTGGGGGATTTAGGACATTCCTTGCAGTTATTTCAATGTGATAAAAATGTTTAAGATGTGAAGGGGGTAAAGAATTAAGTTCAGAGACAATATATATTATATATGTCATACCATGCCTAGAGAACAGGGCCAAAATTCCCCTACTTAAGTAACTGGAATACTAAAAGGTATGTGAGAGATTTAACTCTTAGTAGTAAACCTTATATTTACTATTGATCTGTTACTGACATCTATTAGCCTAAAACATTTAAGGCTCTACTTAGCCCCAAGGGATTAAAGCACCAAATCAGCTAACTGCAATACCTGATGTGAACTCAACCAGCCAGATCCAATCCAAAATAAATAGTACCCAGACAATCACGAACCATATATTTCCCCGCAAGGTAATTTTACTGATGGCTCTAGTTTATTCCCTCCCAAAAGACCAACGGCAACCAAATGAATTAACATAACCTCAAGATTTTATTGTCTTCATAATAAACAAAAGACGCTTAGAACTGGATCACTTGGCCCTGTAATAAAACAGAAAAAAATATTGAGTTTTTTACTTTGCAAAGAATTGCTCCACCAAGAACATATCAAGTCTCCTAAATCTTCCTTTCCTACTTACAGCAAAATCAACACCAAAAAGCCTTATGCCTTCAGCTATCGATCTAGTTATTGAGATAATTCCCCGAGCTCTATGCCACAATGAGAATAGAAATGTTCACCTCTCCAAATAATAAAGCTATATAAAAGAGTACACCTTCCACCCATAATTATACCTTTCTCTTCTTATCTCCTCCAAGTTCAAAATGCTTGCATCTCTTAATAGCCAGCATTCTCTTAGATCTGCAGTTGGGCTCGACACACTCAAGCCTCAGCACAATCTTCTTTGTAGTTTTAGCCTGGAAAGAAAAATCAAAGCCTTCATAAATCACTACAGAAAATCACTTTCTTCAAAAATATGACTATGTTCGGTCAAGTACTACTTAAAGCAAAGCTCTGCAAATGATAGTTGCCACACTCTGTCTTTAGCTATAGAGGGGAAATAATCTAAAAATCCCAGTGAATTTAAGACAAAATGTAGTAATAGTAAAGGCAGCAGGATATCTAATTGCTAAGTTCTAATCGAAACGCCATCGAGATCAATCAAAGATCCTAGAAAGCTTCCTGTCAAATGGGCATTTATGCCACCTTGAGCTTATGGCCTTTCAGTAGCTCTGCACAGTTAAGTATTTCACACATCAAAAATGAGTAAACTAAGTCCATGCAACTATGAAATAAACATAACTTTTGTAATTCATTAAATAGGATTGTTACTTAAGGCCTATCAACTAAACCTAAGACTACCTACAATTATGTCTAGAATTTATGTGCATTCAACCGAGTTATTTAACTCAAGCTAAACTCCCCACTCTAATACCCAACTTTTTAATAATACCCCTTTAACCAGAGTTCTGCTGCTAATTTGCAGTTCTCAAAAGACCCAAACCTAGTAAATTCCCTTCTACAAGTTACTTGCATGTGAAAAGGTCTCAAGCATTCCTTTTACCACCCTGACATTGAACCATTTGTTGCATTCAAATGAACAAGGAAACCATTCCTTACTTCCTAAAACCATGAGAAGGCTGCATGAGAAGCAAAGTGCTAAGAAAAATGCTGTGTTGGAGGAAATGTTATGTTCCAGGCACTGTGCTAATGTGGTAGCCAAATCACCTAAAGTTTGAACAGAAACCGTCAGCCTAAAAAGAAATACAGAATTCAGGAGGCCATTGTAAGGCTAAATGGCTGTTCTAAAAAGTTGTAAGACTTCATGAGACAGAAGACTGCAGGTTTCTGTGGTGAGAAGCTAAATAATAGAACAATTCTTACCACAACCAAGAGCTGAGGATTCAGATATGACAGATAAGGACAGAGCAAATGAAAGGATTTGTCTTTAGGAATGCAGGGAACATTCCTGGACTTTTTGCCTCTTCAGAAAAGGATAAAAAATGTAAAACAGGCTGAGCACAGCAGCTTAAGCCAGTAACCCTAGCACTTTGGGAGGCCAAAGTGGGAGGATCACTTGAGCCAGGAAGTTTGAGGTTGCAGTGAGCTACTCTAGCCAGGGAGACAGAGCAAGACCTTGTCTCAAAAAAAAAAAAAAAAGTAAATGTAAAACACTGAAATAGTGTAGTATTGTAGACTAGGGTCAGGCCTGACTTGCACTCCCAGCTCCACTGCATACTAGTTATGTCACTGCAAGCAACTGTGAGAACCTCACTGACATGCTATAACTATATTGTGAGGTATGAGGACTAGGGCTAGAGATGACAGATGACAAATGCACAGTCCTCACCACAATTATGTGAGAAACATGTCACATAGTAATTACCACTAACCTTTTTCCGGAAAATCGGCTTAGTCTGCCCACCATAGCCACTCTGCTTCCTATCATAACGCCGCTTTCCTGGGAAAACAAAGTGTTACTTGTTACAGTATACTGAAGATCACAAATCACAAAAACCACATGGAAAAATCTTTTTACCAGTTTTATCTTAAGCTTCCCAGCACAAATATTAACGCCCAAGCCGAGGGAGGGAGAAAAAAAAAAAAAACACCAAACCTGGTCTCGAATATTACACTACGACGTAAATGCCCATTAAAACCAAATTATGCAGAAGCCATCTTACCTTGGGCATACAGAGAATCCTTGCCCTTCTTGTACTGTGTCACTTTGTGGGGTTGATGCTTGCCACATTTCTTACAGAAAGTCCGGCGGGTTTTAGGAACGTTCACCTAGTAAATAAACCGTTCAGAACATGCAGCGTTATCACAATGGCACAACTCTCTACCCAACCCCGCCGAAGCTGAGGCACTCCACGAAGACCGGACTCTAACTCCTCGCTAACACACAGCGCTCTTGCAGCTCTGACTCGAAGGTGGTCCAGCCCCACGTGTTTCAAGAAGATGGCTCTCCGTCAAGCCCCGAAGAGGGAAGAGCTCTCCCTCTCTGATCCCATCACTTCAACTCCTGACCCTCGAGACCGGTCCCTTCGGGGTCGAGCCCACCAACATTGGGTTGCTTTGATACATCTAGTCCACGCAAGGGCCTAGACCTATCCCGGGACAGCACCGTCGACACAAGGGGGAAAGATTAGGCTGGATGTTACTATGCCCCCGAAACCAAGATCCTACCATGTTCGCGTGCGCGCTATCGGCAACGAAAGAAAGAGGCCGGGCCGGAAACGGAAGTATATAGGCGGTGCCTTGTCGCACTTCCTCATGGGAGTCGGTGGGAGCGATCATAGAGTCTAAGGCTCAGTGCGTAGCGCCGTCCTTCGGCGGAGAGGACTGGATTCGGAGCCTCGGGCGGGAGCTTAAGGGAGGGCTCTGCCTAAAGGCTGATCCCCTCACCTCTGCTTCTCCCGCCCCTCAGCTTTACAGTTTTTCATTATTTCATCACTTTTAGCGGATGCTGCTACGTAATAGCATATAGTTAAGGGAGCAGAGGGTTTCCCTCTGGTCTTCCTGTCTCCAGGAGAAGCCGGGACTAGGCTCGAGTGGAGAGGTTGTTCCATTCCTGTTCAACCTCAGGGATCCTGAGAACACCTTTCCCAGGGAACTGCTGGTTCAACGAAGCCTTGGAGGGAGCAAGTTGCTCCAGTTCGTCTATCATATGGCTGGTTGGTCTATTCAAGAAATGTTCACCGATTGCCCATTATGTGCCAGGCATTGTACTAGAGGAGAGACACAATAATCTAATATTCTCATAAATGTATACGATTAAGGACTAAGTACTTTTTTTTTTTTTTGAGACAGAGTCTCACTGTGTTGCCTGGGCTAAAGTGCGGTGGCCTCAGCCTAGCTCACAGCAACCTCAAACTCCTGGCCTCAAGCGATCCTCCTGCTTCAGCCTCCCGAGTAGCTGGGACTCCAGGCATGCGCAGCTAATTTTTTCTCTATATATATTTAGTTGGCCAATTAATTTATTTCTATTTTTAGTAGAGATGGGGTCTCACTCTTGCTCAGGCTGGTCTCGAACTCCTGAGACCTTGAACCATCCTCCATACTCAGCCTCCCAGAGTGCTAGGATTATAGGCATGAACCAGGACTAAGTACTTTGAATGACCAACATTAAAGCAATTCTTTTAAGAGAGTAAGCTGGCGGCCCGGCGCGGTGGCTCACGCCTGTAATCCTAGCTCTCTGGGAGGCCGAGGCGGGCAGATCATTTGAGTTGAGGAGTTTGAAACCAGCCTGAGCAAGAGCGAGACCCCGTCTCTACTATAAATAGGAAGAAATTAATTGGCCAACTAATACATATAGAAAAAATTAGCCGGGCATAGTGGCGCATGCCTGTAGTCCCAGCTACTCCGGAGGCTGAGGCAGGAGGATTGCTTGAGCCCAGGAGTTCGAGGTTGATGTGAACTAGGCTGACGCCACGGCACTCACTGTAGCCTGGGCAACAAAGTGAGACTCTGTCTCAAAAAAAAAAAAAAAAAAAGAGAGTAAGCTGGCTACTCTAGGTTCTGAAAAGTGCCAATGAAATTGTTCAGCTCCTGCAATAGCAATAATCACGCCAAGAGATAAAAAGTACTCAGCTCTTCCCTTCTCTGCATACCTGGCATAAGGCATGTACTAGGTTTCAAGGGAGTCTGGCAGAGAAAGACTGCAGAGTGCTACGCGTTTAAATGGGTTGTCTCATGCAGTTCTCACAGTAATGCTAGGAGGTAGGTAATAACTATTATTCCCATTTTACAGATGAGGATTTGAGGCCATGGGATGTTAAATTATTTGTCCAATGTCAACAGTATTTAGTGGATCTAGGATACAAACCCAGGTAGTCTGACACCATAGCCTGGGTTCCTTTACCGTTATAAAATACTGCTATTGTGGCCTGCTAATGATAATAGCTAAGAATTATAGAGAACTTATTATATGCCAGGCATTCTTCTAATCACCTTACATACGACCTCTTTTAATCCTGACAACAACCCCAGGAGGTATGTACTATTAGTAGTATTTAACAGACGAGGAAACTGAAACACAAGAATCCTTAAATTCACTTACCCCAAAGTCACACAGGCGGTTATTTTGTGGAGTTGGAATTTGATCCTAGGTAGTTTAACACCACAGCCTTGCACTTAACCACTTCATCACACAGGGGAAGCAGGGACATCTGCAGGGCATAGGATGGTGAAGAAAGAGAATTGGGCTGAGACATAGGAGCAGGTATCAGCGGATTAGGGGATAAGGAACCATGAGAGCCTGGGATATCCTACTTGCATGGCCCTCCAAAACACCTGTGGGTCCTGAGCTGACTCTCTGATCTCACCTTTATTTTGTTGTTGTTGTTGTCTCTGGGAATGAGATAATAAAAATATTACCACTACCTGCTACATTTCCTAAAAGTTTCTTTGCCAAACTGCCAGGCTGTAGTCTCACAGCATTTTCTTTTTTTTTTTTTCCCAGATTCTTAAGAAATCTCCCAAACTCCCTTTGGGTAGTTTCTAAAAGATTTTAGGCAGTGGCTCACGCCTGTAATCCTAGTACTCTGGGAGGCCGAGGCGGGCGGATTGCTTGAGGTCAGGAGTTCGAAACCAGCTTGAGCAAACGCAGGACCTCCCACCTCTGCTAAAAATAGAAAGAAATAATTGGCCAAATAAAAATATATAGAAAAAATTATCCAGGCACGGTGGTGCATGCCTGTAGTCCCAGCTACTCGGGAGGCTGAGGCAGAAGGATCGCTTGAGCCCAGGAGTTTGAGGTTGCTGTGAGCTAGGCTGATGCCACGGCACTCTAACCCGAGTAACAGAGTGAGACTCTGTCTTGAAAGAAAAAAAATAAAAAATTGTTCTATTCTGTCGTCCAATCTAGCACACAGCCTTGCTCCATTCAAAGATAAGCTAGGCTACTTTCTATATCTTCCTCAAAGGTCATTAATAAAAATGTTGAACAGGATGGCACCAAGAACAGAGCCTTATTACATGGGGAATGTATTGAGGTGACATTCAGCCATTCATTCCCAGTCTGGGTGCAGTGCTTATCAGTATGGACAACGGTGCCAGGGGAGTGGTGGTGGGCAGGGGGTGAAGAAGAACCTAGGTTTGCTTGCCCCTTTTCCTTGTCCTCCTCTGTTTTGTCCAGATCTCCTGGTATATGCCTATCAACTCCCAGTTCCAACCCCAAGATGGACCTTGAAAGAAAACAGGGCATTTGACGACGAGCAGCATCTGACTGAAAAAAAGGGGGAGGGAAGGTGAATGCCTATGGCCAAGTCTCAGGCAGGCAACTGAACAGCTTTTGGGGGTGACTAGTGAAAAGATGGAAGTTGTCAATAAAGAAAGGAGATCATCATCATCTTTCCTTCTAGAAAAAATAAAAAAGAAAGGAGATCATACAATGCTTACAGCCCATCTACCTTGTGCAAATGTGAGGATCAACGACTCTGCCATCCTACAAATTCTTTTTAAAATTTTTAAAAAATCCTATTGCCTTAAAAATTCTGACAGACTTGTAGTGGGATCTGGGATCTGTTTGTACATTAGGATACAGCGCCTTGGGACAAGGAAAGATGGCAGTGCCTGATGTGTCAAGGTGAGCAAGCAGATCAGTCACCATCACAGTCTGCAGCCAGTACTGGCTGCATTTCCTAGGAGAATCCTTGGGAAGAAGATTGTAGCTGCAACATAAGCTAAGGGGGACCCCTGAGGAAACATCTAGGTTTCAAGTGACACACTTAGTCTGGTTTACTGATTTACAGGGTTAAAGAGAAATGTGTAAAATGAAAGTTAAATCCTGAGGCTGAATCTTTTCATTGCCTTTTTTTAAAAGATGGGGGTCTGGAGGGGTCTCACTAGGTTGCCCAGGCTGATCTTGAACTTCTGAGCTCGAGGGATCCTCCCACCTCAGCCACCAGAGTAGCTGGGATTACACAGAAAATGGGGAAGGGTATGGAGTCTTTGCGTGGGCTTACATTCTGACGTTTTTATCTGTAGGAAAAAGAGTGCTTTCTTAGAAAATGACTCAGCAGGGGGAAGTCTTGTCTCTACCTTTGTCAGGCTCTGGCCTTTGGGGTCCCTGTGAGAAGAGTCCCCATCCTTCATTATCAAGTTTAACCAAGTGATCCTGAGTCTCCTCTGCCTCAGAGGACAAGAGACACTAAAGACACTCTTCCTGGCCAGTCTCTTTGTCCTTCCTGTCTCTGCCAGCTCCAGCATCTCTCCTCTTCCCTGCAAGCCCCTCTCCCTGTGCTGAACATCTCCACAGTCCTTTAGGTATGTCATTCCTTTACATTTGGAAGGGCGGCCTGGTGACCTATCTGCTCAACCCAGCCCCAGCTAGAGTCTCAGTGGCTCCAGTAGTGTTGAGAAAGGTTCTTTCAGAGCTGGACTCAAGATAGTAGTGTCAGAGGTCCCAAGCAAATGAAGGGCGGGGACAGTTGGGGGTGGGGGGTTAGGGAGAGCAGCAGGGAACCAGATAGCATGCTGCTGAGAAGAAGAAAAAAAAAAGAGCTTGGTTTAAGTCAGGAAACAAAAAAAGGGAACTGAGTGGCTGTGAAAGGGTGGGGTTTGCTTAGACTGTCCTTCCTCTCTGGACTGTAAGAATATGTCTCCAGGGCCAGTGTCTGCTGAGATCGAGTCCCACCTTCCAAGTCCTGGCATCTCAATGCACCTGGGAAGCTACCTGCATTAAGTCAGGACTGAGGTGGGTCTGGGGGATGGCAGGGGCTGGGCAGCAGCAGCAATATACCTTTCTTGGGACCCCCAAAAGGCCAGAGAGAAAGCATGGCTGGTGCCATGTAGCTGCTGGCGGAGTTGGCTGACTGAGGGTGGGAGTGTCATCGCCACAAGGCCCTGGCAGTCTCTCCTGGTGATCAGAAGGGCTGCAAGGGTCCGTTCTGACGAGGGCCACGGGGGGATCAGGAAGAGACAGAAGTGGCATGAGGTGACCATCTGAACAGGTAGCAAATGTTAGAAAGGGGCAGCCCAGCAAAATTTGGTGGAACAGTAACATTGCAGGAGGCAGTAGGATAAAAATAAGCCCTTCGCTCAAATATGGCTTGAAGACTCAAAATGGACACTTATGTCAATGAGGCCCTTAGAAGAAGAAATTCTAAGAGGCAGATTCTCTGAGAACACGATAAAAGCTCACGTGCCACATTCGGCAGTTGACCCGTGTGAGCTGGGAGAAGGTGCTGGCTAAACCAGGGTGTAGGCTACCTGTGTGGGCTGCATCAGGCCAAATGTTGCCAGGGGCAGAGCTGGCTTGTCAGAAGGACTGTGCCGAGGCTGTGCCAACCTCGTGGTAATACTGGGTAAGAGACGGGACCAAGAGAAAGCAGCCTCTGCCTCGGCCCAGGCAGCATAGCCAACCCCTGAGGTCGTGGCAGAGGTTTCTTCTCTTACTATTGCCTTCCATGTGCACACCTTGCTTCTCTCTCATCTTCATTATGTCTCCTCTCCTTTCCTCTCCTCTCCTCCTCCGTCTCCCCCTCCTCCTCCTTTCTCTACCTGTATCCCCTCTTCTTTATACCGCCCTCTGTTTTGTTCATTACCATGTCCCCCGACACTGAGTGAACACTGAATAAATAATTGCTGAATTGCATTGCATTTTTCGTGCCCCTTTCTTCTCTTCCCCTGCTCTCTTCCCTTTCCCTGTCCTCCTCCCTACTTGCCCAGTACATTCCCCATAAGGTATATGTGAGCAGGATATGTGTAAATAAATGTAAAGCTGTTAAAACATGTCTGGCAATAGTAAGTGCTATATCTCAGCCATTGCTATTATTATTATTATTATTATTGTCTCAGCCCTGCCAATGTCCCCCAGAAGGCCTATCTAGAGCAAATGGCGTAGCATTTAGAATAAAAGGGATTGGCGACCCTGATCAAGACATCCTTGGATGAGTTGCCAGCACTCCAAATGAAATCCCAATTTCCTAGCCATCCAGCTCTCAAAGCTGAAAGTCTTTATCACATTTCCACAGGCAGGGCAACAGCAAAGCTCAGAGGCTGGGGGGTCAACACAGCTCAGGGGCTGTCCTCTTAGCTGTTAGTTGTGTATTAGTTTTGCTCCTTCCCTCATTTTGCATGGCAAGTCCCTGAAGCAAGAGTGCTATAGCCTCTCTGGAGCCTCAGTTATTTGGTAAAACAATGTCACTCTCCAAATAAGCCACAAAATGCAAATACTGATAGAAATCTAAAGCTTTACACTAAACAGTGTCCTTTAAGGCTTACACTATCTACTCTATTCTGACTCCTTTTATATTCAGACTATTTAAACTACTTGCTTGTGTGAAAGTTTAAATTCCCATTGATTATGACTATTGATGTTTTTGTTTAGAATCTTTTGTAAACTTCTTTCGGTGAGAACTGGCATAACTTTCCATCCACTTTTAGGGTACTGGTGTAATTTTAAATTATCACTATGATTTGTTATTTCCATTCGAGCGAATTTCCTATAGTTTCCTTTCAGTGGACTAGACCCATATCAGGAAGTGACTTAGGTATAAGGGGAAGATATGGCCTTTGAAAACCAAAGTTTGGGTGTTCTCCAAAGAGTCATCAGCTACCTGCTGCTTTCCCCCCAGTGATCTCATTGCTGAGATCTGATTGCTAAAACCCTGAGAATAAGGGAGAGCTAGGATTTTCAGGGAGGAAGTACGGAACCAGAAGCTAGAAAAGAGGCCTTGACCTATTTCACTCCAAAGCTACTTGGTTATGCATGAAGCCCTCAGGGCAGGGGAAGGAGGAGGGAGAACTCTTATGAACACCCAGAAACAATTGGGCCACGTGTGACTTTCAGTTTCTATGGAGATTCATGTGCAGTGCCTGAGGGCGATCTGAGAGCATTGGAAACCTAGAAGCTTTAATCCAAAGCTCTTCTCCCCACTCTTTGAAACCCTCCACCAGATGTCCTTAGAATTATATCGGTTATTTGAACCCTCAGGGAGAAGCTCGTATCACTCACTGCTCTGTCTCCCTGAAGTGAAAATAATCTATAGTCTATTAGCTCAGTCCTAGAAGAAGGACATTCCAGAGAGTCAAGACAAGTTAAATTTTATATAAATTGGAGGTTGGATTTTGGAACTCCAGTGAGTTCAAGATCATTGACTCAGTGAAAAAACAGATTTGTCTGCAATAAAATCAGAGTTAAAAAAATTATTAAAGGCAAGCCTAGTGGCTCATGCCTGTAATCCTAGCACTCTGGGAGGCTGAGGCGGGAGGATCACTTGACGTCAGGAGTTCGAGACCGTCCTGAGCAAGAGCGAGACCCCATCTCTACTAAAACTAGAAAAATTAGCCGGGCGTGGTGGCATTTGCCTGTAGTCCCAGCTACTCGGAAGCCTGAGACAGGAGGATCACTTGAGCCCAGGAGTTTGAGGTTTCTGTGAGCTAGACTGACACCATGGCACTCTAGCCCAGGTGACAGAGTGAGTGAGACTCTGTGCCAAAAATTAATACATAAATAACTTATTAGAAATGGATCATAAAAGAGATAAGGATGTGGGGAAAAATAAGGATTGGTTATAAACTCTAGAAAATTGCTATTTGATACTGCAATTGATACATTTCTGGAGACTATTTTGGCTACACACACACACACACACACACACACACACATATATATATATATATATATCAGAATGTGAAATGCACATACTTTCTGAGTCAGTAAATGAGGCTTATATAGAGATCCTAATAATATGGGAAATAATCAAGGATAATACTAAATAAGAACCTTAGTTCTTTTTTGGATAAAAGTATGTTGGATGGATGGATGGATAATGTTAAGAAAAATAAGCAAACTAACTATATGTACAGTATTATCTCAAATATGATAAGAAACATGCACAGAAAAAGGTGGGAAGGAAATATGCCAAAATATTAATGCCTCTAAATAATAACCTTATAATTGATGTTTTTCTTTTTAATATTCCTGTACTTGAAACTTTTTCCATGTTGCCCAGGCTGCCCTCCAAATTCTGGGCTCAAAAGATCCTCCTGCCTCAGTCTTTTGAGTAGCTGGGACTACAGGCCCATGCCACCACACTCAGGGGTGTGTGTTATTTTGGTATCAACTGAAAAATAAAATAAAATGTTTAAACCAGGAAAAACAAAAAGTAAATTGAAAAAAGGAGGCCAAAGAGCATACAAGTCCAGAGTGAAAGACAAGACATCTCAACAGTCACCCTTAGGACAGAGGGACAATACTGAAAGTATAACCACTGATCTGACACTGACTAAATTCATAGATTAGCTATCTGGCTCTCCGTTCATCATCACTTGGCCAGAATCTATTGTCTCTAGTGCAGGGCAGAAGAGATGATGAATCACAGAGACCTAGAAGTTGCCAAAACCACAGAAGAAAAATATAAAATATTAGCAACATGAAATGCCATGAAAGAACCAGAGCGCTAAGATGTCTTAGAAGACTACAGCAAATGATAATTTCCCTGGTTAGCACGCGGCCAGAAAACTGATTTGGGCTGAAAGTGTTCACCACAAATTTGGTCATCTCTAGTGCTGACCATAAAGCTTAGCATAAAATAATTAGGTTTCATTGGAACTCAAACAGAGCTTCTTGGGAACTTCACAAGATTAATTAGGTTGCTTTGTTGCTATGGTTGTGATATTTTAAAGAAGACTTTTCTTCTGCTCCCAAGGCCAAGGAATTCTCAATCAAAATCTCAATCAGAGCCTGAAGGATGCTTCTTGGGACTGGGAAGAGATTTTTGGTAGGCCAAATTTAGTCCATCAGTTATATTCTCCCACTGGAGACAGTTGATGACCAGATTTCATAGTGAAGCATCAGGAAGATGGGAATGAAAAGGGAACAAGGACTAACACAAAATGCATAGTCCCACAGATAAGCTGGACCTGGGTTTGCCACTTCATCTAAGTAACTGAGAATTCATTCAGAGAGCAAATAACTACGACCACATGTACAAAAATGTTTATTGCAGCATTGCTTATCATTGAAAACAACCTAAGTGTCCATCAACAGGAGAATGGATAAATAAATGGGGATGATTAATCACATAGAATACTTTATGTATATAAAAATGAATTAAAATGTATGAACTAGAACTACCCAGATAAATAAACCGTAACAGATTTTATTGAAGGAGAAAAAACTGAGTTGCTGAAGTATATGTATCACTTACATATAAAAATTTAAAATATTTAGGCCAGGCATGGTGGCTCACGCCTGTAATCCTAGCACTCTGGGAGGCTGAGGCAGGAGGATTGCTCAAGGTCAGGAGTTTGAGACCACCCTGAGCAAGAGGGAGACCCCGTCTCTACTAAAAAATAGAAAGAAATTAACTGGACAACTAAAAATATATAGAAAAAATTAGCCAGGCATGGTGGCGCATGCCTGTAGTCTCAGCTACTCAGGAGGCAGAATATCCAAGAAGCAGTCATTTTTCTTTGTTTCTCCTTTAAAGTACTACTTAATTTGCCAGCAAGATTCTGGCCATTCCCTTTCTCTCCCTAGGGGCATGGATGGGAACTACTGCTTCTCTCACTGCTGGCTACCTGTCAGGCATTTGACATGCGTTATTTCATTTATTCCTCACAACAAACAGATGAGAAACTGAGACTCATAGAGGTTATGTAACTTATCCAAACTTAGCCATCTTTCACCCTTGCTATATCATCTATAGCCCTTGCTGTTTCTGTGCTACTTCATTGCCTCCTAGAGTTGTTTTTTTTTTTTTTTTTTTTTTTGGTCTTTGATGAGAGGTATGATGCCACCTACTTCATTTGGGGCCCTGTCATTCCCGTGGCTATCATCAAAGAGCAGTTGGGACAGAGTCCTCTGCATCTTCTAAGAATGCTCAGCAAGAGAGGAAATGGTGGTAAATAGAGGGGATAAGAGAGAATTCAAGATCCTGGGGCACTTTCCTCTGCGATATTCTTCCAGTCTGGTATGGAGGATCTGTCCCTGTTAACTGTCAACTGTATGTTTTCCCCACATGAAGACTATTTTTAGTCTCACCAAGTTTTGTTACATTTTCCTTCTTTAAATCCTCCCCAAAGAGATTCTGTCTAACTGGTGAATTCCTGGAGTTACTTGTTTCCTTTTCAAGATGTTTCATTGTTGATGGAATGAAAGCAGGGTTTAGGTTGGACACCCACTCTTCTCTGCCTCTTGTGTTGTTATTGCTCATTGTGAATATAAAACTTTGAATATACTTTCTTTTATATTATGAAGCATTTCAAATAGAAACTACAGAGAATGACATTACATTCATGGAGTCACCACTTAATTCTACAGAATTCTAACATTGTGCTATAATTGCTTTATGTAATTTTTAGGACTAAAATACTACTGATATAGTGAAAACCTCGTTATGTACTCCACAATCTTAATCCCCTCCCTCCTTAGAGGTAACCAATATCTTGATTTGGTATTTATCATTCCTAGCCATGTTTTTATATTATTACTAGATATGTATCTATAAAAGATATACAGCATTGGTTTAATTTTTTTTTTTGAGACAGTCTCACTTTGTTGCCCAGGCTAGAGTGCCATGGCATCAGCCTAGTTCACAGCAACCTCAAACTCCTGGGCTCAAGCGATCCTCCTGCCTCAGCCTCCTGAGTAGCTGGGACTACAGGTGTATGTCACCATGCCCGACTAATTTTTTCTATATATTTTTAGCTGTCCAATTAACTTCTTTGTATTTTTAGTAGAGACGGGGTCTTGCTTTTGCTCAGGCTGGTCTCGAACACCTGAGCTCAAACGATCCACCCGCCTTGGCCTCCCACAGTGCCAGTATTACAGGCGTGAGCCACCGCCCCCAGCCTGAGTGGTTACTTCTAACTAGCATCTCATGGACTCTTCCCGGTCATAGGCAGGCTGTGTAGTTTTCTGAATTTTGCTCTGGTGTTGTCCTTAATAGTATTTTATCTTATGATCAAAGATAGGAGCCAAACATGGTTTAGTTTACTGATTCTGAAAATGCTATTTCTATTAATTCCTTGGCATAGTGCAGTTTGTATGATGGCTGAACTCTTATTAATAAGCTTCCTCTTTCTGAATTCTGCTGCTCCATAGGGGGCTGGGAGGCTGCAAAAGTGACCATGTGAAAAATCCTTGCATTTGTAGTTTAATAAAGAGAACATTATAACACCAAAACTCTATATTTTAAATGAAGAGCTATGTGTCTTTCTATTATTTCTCCTCTCCCTTTTATTTTTTCTCCATGTGAACAACTGTTTGTGTGTGTGTGTCACATTCATGTCACTTCCGTTTTCACCCCCCTCACCCCCTGAGTGAGGTGCAGGATCAGCCCTCATCGTGCATATTTTGTGGTCAAATTGACTTTTGTAGGCTGCTGAAATTGTTAGAAAAAAACTGTGGGGCCTTTCCCAATAAGTACCCACAGAGGCACTACCCCCTAACTACTCTTTAACTCAGAGATATCCATCACACACTAGCCTTCTAGGCAACATAAAGATGGATGCCTCTCCCTTCATGTCATTGGTCAATGGACCAGTGATGCCTAAGGAAGAAGAACTACCACACTTTCAGGCTGTGTGAATCTGGACTGGAACACAAGGAATAAGAGAAAAGCAGTCAAAGATGGTGCTACCACACCATGGAAATCCTCCATGGAAATCCTCCAACTCAATGATCTAGAGGTGGAGGCCATTTCACCCCTTGCTCAGAGGGGCGAAGGCTAGTGAGAGGCTTACTTACTTCCTCATACTCAGACCAGCACTGAATCCTAGCCCAACACACACACTCGACAGAGAGGAAGCCTTATTCTTGTACGAACTGGATTTCTTCTAAAAAAGTAAAAGAGCAGAGACAGCTTTCAGAAGGACTTGTCTTATCGGAAATAAGAGCAGAGGCCAAGATTGAAGCAGATGCTAGGTCTGAGCAGAGAGTGTATCCACTGAGAGCTTACGTGGTGTGCTTTACTTAATTAAATGAAATACATCTCTACGTGGTTTATTGGGCTGCTTCTGATCCCATTGACTGGTAATACTATTCAGTTTGTTTAGGGTTTTATTTTGTCTTGTGTAATTTGAGTCTTTGATTGTGAAGAGCTATTTAATTGTAATTCACCATGAGAACAAATGTGGTGTTATTAAAGGGATCTCAAGGAGTTGGCAGTTCCTGAGAATTGAGTACTTTTACTTGGTTGCCACCACTAGGTAAACAAATAACTGTAATATTAAAAGGAATCTCTTGGCTGGGAGCGGGTGGCTCACGCCTGTAATCCTAGCACTCTGGGAGGCTGAGGCAGGAGGATTGCTCAAGGTCAGGAGTTCAAAACCAGCCTGAGTGACACCCCATCTCTACTAGAAATAGAAAGAAATTAATTGGCCTACTAAAAATATATAGAAAAAATTAGCCGGGCATGGTGGTGCATGCCTGTAGTCTCAGCTACTCGGGAGGCTGAGGCAGGAGGATCACTTGAGCCCAGGAGTTTGAGGTTGCTGTGAGCTAGGCTGACGCCACGGCACTTTAGCCAGGGCAACAGAGTGAGACTCTGTCTCAATAAATAAATAAAAAATAATAATAAAAGGAATCTGTTTGGGGCTTGAGCTGAAAATGAATGTTGGGACTAATTGGTTGTAAACTCTCATCAGTTTGTTATTCCCCTGAGAGACCAGTTAAAGCAGGAAATCGGGGAAGAGAGCCATGTGGCAGGGTATGGGGAAAGATTTGCACCTTTGCCCAATATTTCTCAAAAGATCATTTACAAAATATTTAACTAATCTACCACCAGAAGATAGTGGCATACACATGGTAGACAAGAGGCAAAATGATCATTCTGAGTGTCCCTGGTGTTCCTTTAATCTATTTTTGTCTCCCCAGTATGATAATAGAACTTTTTACACCATAGGAAAGAGCAAAATAACAGTGTAGATAGCTCCCAGGCTTTGATAAAAACCACTCCCTTGCTTTCCTAGTGAGCAATAAGCTATGCTTGAAAAGTAGAGAAAACTGCTATTTATCCTGCCTCCATAGGACCAAAAAGCATAAGGAGTTTAGTTTAAAAAAATAAATCCCACCACTCCATAGGAAAAAACTCCACCTCTAACAAAACTTGAGGAGAGAACTGGTGATTTTTTGTTACTTTCTTAGTGCTCCATTTTTATGATAGTATTTGTTTTCACATTGTGTGTTCGTGCGTGTGTGTGTGTGTGTGTGTGTGTGTGTGTGTGTGATGGGTCTAGCTATGTTGCCCAGGCTGGTCTCCAACTCCTGGGCTCAAGTGATCCTCCCACCTCAGCCTCCTGGGTAGCTGGGACTACAGGAACTTGCTCCTATGCCTGGCTTATTTTCACTTTATCTTTCTAATGAGAGTTTGGAATTAGTAATAATATAAGATTGTGTATAAAATTGTAGGTGAATAACTGATATGAAATGTTGCTTGGTGTAAATAAAAAAGCCAATGGTGGCTGGGCGTGGTGTCTCATGCCTGTAATCCTAGCACTCTGGAAGGCTGAGGCGGGCGGATTGCTGAAGGTCAGGAGTTCGAAACCAGCCTGAGCAAGAGCGAGACACTGTCTCTATTAAAAAAAAAAGAAGAAAGAAAGAAATTAATTGGCCAACTAAAAATATATAGAAAAAATTAGCCGGGCATGGTGGCACATGCCTGTAGTCCCAGCTACACGGGAGGCTGAGGCAGAAGGATCTCTTGAGCCCAGGAGTTTGAGGTTGCTGTGAGCTAGGCTGACGCCACGGCACTCTAGCCCAGGCAACAAAGAGAAACAAAAAAAAAAAAAAAAAAAAAGCCTATGGTGACTTTCTGAAACTTTCTTTGCCTTTCTGTATTTCAGTTACTTAGCTGAATGTGTCTGGAGTATTGTAAGTTTGGGGAGGCTCAATAAGTTACTCTTCATAAATGAACAGAGCTGGCATCTATAGCAATAAGAAAGTTGGGGACTCACTTTGCTTTCCGTGTGAAAAAAAAAAAGAAAGTTGGGGAAAAGGCTGAAAAACAACTACTCCCTCCAACTCTAAAAATTGTATTCTCAACTTTAGAACAAAGCTCCTATCCTTTGTAGTTCAGCCAGTGGGTGATGGGCAAAATCAGTTGGGCGGCAGTTGTGTGTGTCTATAACTGCAGGTGCAGCCTCCGTATCCTTATTCGACCCCTTGGTTACAGACCCCAGTGGGACAATGTTTGAAGAATTACATTCACTGTCTAGGAAACTGGGAACTGAAAGCCCAATATCTGTCTCCGTGGAGTTCTAGCACCTGCATTATCCCTTCTGGGGATATCAGGGTCAGTAGCTGTGCAGAGACTTTTGCTGTGCACAGATGCTACATGTATCATAAGAGGGTGAATAGTGTAGAGCTGCCTCTACACATTACCGAGCACACAGGTACATGCCATTTGACATCTAGAACATTCTACTGCCTTACACAAGAACCCAGTTTACGTGAGCTCGCAACGTAAAACTAATCCCCCCAATTCAGTGTGGATCCATTATACCTGAAAACTGACAGAGCTGGGGACTGTGGAAGGAGGATGTCAAGGTAGGAAGAAGGTTCTTCGTCAGCTTTGCACATTTTTATTCCATTTGCAACTAGGTAACTAGGCTGAGGGGGAACCAGGAGCGATGAGGATTAATGTGCTGGGACCTTAACAACGTTCATTCTCAACAGCACACAAGCAAGCTCCTGAAAGAAGCGGCTATGGCTGCGGTGATACTGGAGAGCATCTTTCTGAAACGATCCCAGCAGAAAAAGAAAACATCACCTCTAAACTTCAAGAAGCGCCTTTTTCTCTTGACCGTGCACAAGCTTTCCTACTATGAGTATGACTTTGAACGTGGGGTAAGTTTCTCCACTGTCAAACCTGAGTTTAAGATTTTAAGTTGTAGGCCTTAGATCTTTCCTTAGGAAAGAGGTCCATCTTCCTTGGTAGGAAGACGGACGTGGAATGGACTTACGTATATTCAAACTCAGCAAAATATTTCCTAGGCCAGAACTAGCTACAACCATGCTGAGGCATAAATTCAAAGGTGCTTAGAAGCCACAGGGAAAATCTTACTATGGAATCTTGCAATTGATGAGCACTCATTAAATGATTGTTAAAAATAAAATCTGAGAGTTAGAAATTGCTCCCTTATTTCTTATGACAAAGGCACATACAGTTATTTTTTCTTCCATAGTATTTGTCCTCCATTTGGTTGCCAAATAAGGTTAGATTTACACATATGGAAGAGTCCCCCCCACCAAATGACCTTATACAGAAGGTCCTTATACAGACCTTATACAGAAGGTCCTTATACAGAATGTGGGTGCTACCTCACTACATTGAATGATTAGATAACAAAATCTAATCACCAGATTACTTAATCACTCAATATTTCTCCATTTTCTTCCGCATTCTCTTTCTCAGAGAAGAGGCAGTAAGAAGGGTTCAATAGATGTTGAGAAGATCACCTGCGTTGAAACAGTGGTTCCTGAAAAAAATCCTCCCCCTGAAAGACAGATTCCGGTAAGAAGAGACCAATGTCAGAGAGAGGGAGTGGCAGATTTTAAGAAATTTGGAACAGTTAAATTCTCTGTAAAGACTGCTGTTGCTGTGCAATGTGACACACAGTCCAGGTCCCTTATACAATTCTTCATTCTACCACATATTGGTTACATAATCTCAGCCTCTTTCCTCCATATGCAGAACATCTCACTTAACCTGGAAAATTGGTTAACACCGGCCAGGCGTGGTGGCTCACGCCTGTAATCCTAGCACTCTGGGAGGCTGAGGCGGGAGGATCGCTCAAGGTCAGGAGTTCAAAACTAGCCTGAGCAAGAGCGAGACCCTGTCTCTACTAAAAAAATAGAAAGAAATTAAGTGGCCAACTAAAAATATATATAGAAAAAATTAGCCAGGCATGGCATGGTGGCGCATGCCTGTAGTCCCAGCTACTCGGGAGGCTGAGGCGGGAGGATCGTTTGAGCCCAGGAGTTTGAGGTTGCTGTGAGCTAAGCTGATGCCACGACACTCTAGCCTGGGCAACAGAGTGAGACTCTGTCTCAAAAAGAAAGAAAAGAAAAGAAAATTGGTTAACAGCAATTTTAAAATGATGCCATATCAAGTTTTTGAAGTGGTCAAAGATGATTGCTTTCACTCTCTCAGTTACCAAGATCAGAGTTAGAGGCTTGAGTAAGTCTGAATGCCAGAATCCTAGGGCTCTGAGTCACATGAGATTCTGTAGTATCTCATTGTTTATTCTCTTCTTACTTTCCAGAGCCTCTCTAGGGCATAAAACCTACTGACTTTTCAGTTGATTTTTCAAAAAATATAATTTTTTTCATATTTCCCTGATTACAACAGTATTGCATACTTATTACAGAAACTATATTATATAGATTTTAAGAGCACAGAAAAGAAGATAAAAATGATGAATAATTCCATTTTTCAGTTAAAACAACTATTAACATCATGGCGTATATAAACTTATAGATGTTTTTCTTCATTAGCAACACAAACATACACATATATATATTATATATTTAAAACATAGAATCGTACTACACATCTTGCTTTGTAACTTACGTTTTCAATTTAACAATATATGGGTACATTCAAGAAACAGTTCCGGCCGGGCGCGGTGGCTCAAACCTGTAATCCTAGCTCTCTGGGAGGCCGAGGTGGGCGGATCATTTGAGCTCAGGAGTTCGAGACCAGCCTGAGCAAGAGCGAGACCCCATCTCTACTATAAATAGAAAGAAATTAATTGGCCAACTAAAATATATATAGAAAAAATTAGCCGGGCATGGTGGCACATGCCTGTAGTCCCAGCTACTCGGGAGGCTGAGGCAGGAGGATTGCTTGAGCCCAGGAGTTTGAGGTTGCTGTGAGCTAGGCTGACGCCATGGCACTCACTCTAGCCTGGGCAATAAAGTGAGACTCTGTCTCAAAAAAAAAAAAAAAAAAAAAAGAAACAGTTCCAAAAAATAATAATAAAAAAAGAAAAGTGAATATGATTTAAAATTTTAAAATAAAAATAAAAAATAAACAATATATGGGAAACTTTCCCCCATGACAATATATACTCTTTAATAATACGATTTTAATGACTGCATCCCTATTATGGATGTATCGTAATTTGTTTAGCTCATCTCCTATTACTGCACATCAGTTTATTTCTAATTACTTGACAATATAAACCATGTTGAAAGAAACAACTTTGTATATATCCTTCTGTACTTTTCTTATTCTTTTCCTTATAATAAATTCCTAGAGCTATGATTTTGTTCTTCTCTTTATGAAATCTGTGCACTTGGGTTATTTTTATCTTTTATTGTATTTTATTTTGTAGAAGTGGAATTTGAATTTCATACACTCCTATAAGCTATGTACAAGAGTATTTACTTCAATACATTCTTTCCAACACTGGATATTTTAAATATTAATTAATTTGACAGCCAAGAAAAATAGCATTTCATTGCTGATTTATTTTGCAATTTTTTGTGTTCATAAGGTTGGTCTATTGCTTCTTTCTTTCTTTCTTTCTTTCTTTCTTTCTTTCTTTCTTTCTTTCTTTTTTTTTTTTTTGAGACAGAGTCTTGCTCTGTCGCCTGGGCTAGAGTGCCATGGCATCAACCTCCAACTCCTGAGCTTACGCAATCCTCCTGCCTCAGCCTCCATAGTAGCTGAGACTACAGGCGAGTGCCACCCCACCTGGCTAATTTTTCTAATTTTTGTAGAGATGGGGTCTGGCTCTTGCTCAGGCTGGTCTTGAACTCCTGACCTCAAGTGATCCTCCCACCTCAGCCTCCCAGAGTGCCAGGATTACAAGAGTGAGCCACTGTGCCCGGCCTCATTTATATTTTTCATTTGTGAATTGTTTGTTAATTTTTTTGCTCACTTTTCTTTTTTTTTAATTTCAGCATATTATGGGGATACAAATGTTAAGGTTATGTATATTGCCCATGCCCCCTCCCCCCTCGAGTCAGAGCTTCGAGCATGACCATCCCCCAAACGTTGCACATCTCATTCATTGTGTTTGTATATACCCATTCCCTCCTCCCCCCTCCCACCTGCCGGACACCTGATGAATATTATTCCTATATGTCCACTTAGGTGTTGATCCGTTAATACCAATTTGCTGGTGAGTACATGTGGTGCTTGTTGTTCCATTCTTGAGATACTTCACGTAGCAGAATGGGTTCCAGCTCTATCCAAATCTATTCACGTATTTACCTTATTCCTAGTACTTTTAAAAAGATCTTGATATAAGAATATTAATCCTTCAACTGTAATGTGTGTCAAAAATATTTTCCCAGTTTATCATTTATCTTCGAATTTCATTTTTTTTGTCATACAGGGTTTTAAAATCTATGTCATCAAATTAGTTCACCTTTTTCTTACTAGTTCTAACCTTTACCATCATATTAGAAAAACCTTGCCTCTCATAAGATTATATAAATAGTCACTTATATTTGTTCTCAGTTATTCATAGTTTCATTTTTTATGTTAAGCTTTTGAATCCATCTGGAATTTACTTTGATGTATGGTGTGAAATAGCTACCTAACTCTTCTCCTCCCACCAATATTAGTGGTTAAATATTTGTCCCAGCATCAATTATTGAGAAACCTTTTTTTTTTCCCAATGATGTGAAATACCTGAGGCATTATCAAGTGAATATGTGCTTGGCCCTATGGATATGTGTCCCTATTGGGCTATAAGGAGTAATCCCTAAGGATTGGTGTTGTCTATGCAGGAGAAACTTCTGAAGCCACAGCAAAGGACTCCCAACTAAAGAAATCTAGAAAAGAGCAATGCATCAATCAGTAACCATGCTTTCTTTCTTTCTTCTTCTTTTTTTTTTTTTTTTTTTGAGACAGAGTCTCACTCTGTTGCCTGGGCTAGAGTGCGGTGGCCTTAGCCTAGCTCACAGCAACCTCAAACTCCTGGGCTCAAGCGATCCTTCTGCCTCAGCCTCCCGAGTAGCTGGGACTACAGCCATGGGACACCAGGCCTGGCCAATTTTTTCTATATATTTTCAGTTGTCCAGCTAATTTCTTTTGATTTTTAGTAGAGATGGGGTATCACTCTTGCTCAGGCTGGTCTCGAACTCCTGACCTTGAGGGATCCGCCCGCCTCAGCCTCCCAGAGACCTAGGATTACAGGCATGAGCCACCGCATATGGCCCCAATAACCATGATTTCTTATTACATTACAGAGAAGGGGTGAAGAATCCAGTGAAATGGAGCAGATTTCAATCATTGAAAGATTCCCTTATCCCTTCCAGGTGAGTTATTTTCTCTCATCAACTCTCAAAAGGACCCTGTATTGCAATCATTAGGGATGGGGTGCAGGGCAGAGGGAGGGATACTAGGTCCCAGTGAATAGAATTTTAGGTAGACAAGGACAATGACCCAAGAAATGAGACTACCCAGAGCTGAGAATATTTGCTTTTCTATTTTCCCAATCTAATATCATTTCTATTAGTCCCTGTACTTCACAAAGAATATATAGCGGCACCAATTCCATTACGGTGTGACTTGTCTGTAATAATGGCATTGAGAAAGATGCTCTGCTTGTTGAGTGAGCATTTCACTTCCTTCTAGGTCTGATTATCTGTCTAATGGTGGTCATGTGGGTTGAAAAAACAGAAAAGGGGAGGTAAGGAGTGATATTAGGAAGTTCAGTATGGGGAAGGCTTATTAGACTTACACTAAACTTAAATTCTATTCTAGTCTAGAATAGTTGAAATGTCACATAGGCATCTGTTCGGTAGGTGCAGTGTAAGTCATAAAGGAAAGCAAGAGCTACAGATTCGCTCTTCAATCTGGCTTCCTTACATCCTTAGAACTCTATAGGCCACATGTTGTGAATATAGCAGCCTCTGCAACAGTGAAAGCCAGAAAAGGAAGTGGAAAGTCTCAGGGGAGGGGGCTTTCTGTCATGGATTTATGAGCACAGCAAGACCAACAAGCAAAGAGAAAAATGCAAAAGGATCTTGTTCATGTCCCTGACTATATCAAGGTTATAAAACCTGTGGAGGAGGGGTGTTGTAGACATAGTTTTTACTACCATTGCCTTTCAACAAGATGACATTGTTTGGCTGCCCTAGTGGACAATGCTGAACAGCAGATAATTCAAAATTAATTTATATTTGACTTTAGAATCCATTGTATGATGTCTATTAACTCTGTGAGGGTTGGAACCACATTTTATTTATTCATGCATCTTCACAACACTTTATGATGTCTTGTACATGGTAGATGTTCAAAAAGTACTGACTGATTTGATGATAATGCTTAATATATACCTTACTTTTCGAAGTAGGTTTGTGGTTTCAAATGTGGTTTATTTTGGCTAATATTGGTGAAGGGCCACCACTGGATGGTGGGGGGTGGGGAATTAGCCATGAAATAAAATTCTGTTCCATATTATTCAAGTGAATCACCATATGTACTAATCAAGACTTAAGTTATATTGATCATCACTTCAATTCTCTCCCTATACAAACTCAAAGTTTAATAATAAGACAATAAACTATCCTTTCTTGGATCAACAAAAATCCTGTCTCCACCAAGGAGAGAGGAAAACATTATGAGCTAAGTTTACACACAAATTAAAACACAAGTCAAGAGGACCTAAGAGTATTAAAAAAGCTAAGAGCTTCTAAGTCCCACATTCCTGGATATTAATAGCTCAGGAATTCTTCAGGTCATTCACAGAAGCTGAGCACCACTGCTGACTGAAGACTCTGCCTTTCTTTTTTTTAATTTCAAAATATTACTGGGGTATAAATGTTTTTTGGTTATGTTTATCAATTTTGTTATGCTTGAGTCAGGGTTATAAGTGTGCCTGTCACCTAAATAGTGTTCATTGTACCCGTTAGGTAGATTTTCACTCATCCCCTCCTCCCCCCTTCCCCCTGCTTGATTTCCATTGAGTTTTACTTCCCCCTACGCACATGTGTGTTCATTGGTTAGTTCCAATTTAATAGCCAGTACACGTGGTGTTTGTTTTTCCATTCTTCAGATACTTCACTTAGGATAAGGGTCTCCAGTTCCATTCAAATTGTTGCAAAAGGCCTTAATTCATCCTTCTTCATGGAGGAGGAGTATTCCATAGTAAATGTATACCACATTTTGTTAATACACTCATGAATTAATGGGCACTTGGGTTGATTCTATTAAAAAGTCCAAAAACAATAAATGCTGGCATGGATACAGAGAGAAAGGAACACTTCTATGCTGTTGGTGGGACTGCAAATTAGTACACCCTCTATGGAAAACAGTATGGAGATTCCTCAAAGAACTAAAAGTAGACCTACCATTTGATCCAGCAATCCCACTATTGGGTATCTACCCAAAGGAAAAAAAAAGTCATTTTATCAAAAAAACACCTGCCTTTCTTTGTCTTCCACAATGAATAGACAAAGTTGTACCTTAAGATTAGTTGTTTCAAGGTCTCTCTTCTTTTTTCTGAATCCTAACTGCTAAAGTCTGTATGTCCATTGCCTCAGGTTGTATATGATGAAGGGCCTCTGTATGTCTTCTCCCCAACTGAAGAACTGAGGAAGCGTTGGATTCACCAGCTCAAAAATGGTGAGAATTATTTGGAAAATAAACTAGTTGCCAAAGAAAGAAGGAAAGGAAGGAAGAGAGAAGAGAAGAAAGAGGGAGAGAGAAAGAAGACAGAGAAGAGAGGGAAGAAGGGAGATAGAAGAAAGGGAAAGATGAAAGAATGGTAGAGAGAGAGGAAGAAAGAATGGATGGAAGGGGAGAAAAAAGAGGGGAGGAGAGTGAAGAAAGGGAGGAAGAAAAGAAGATAGGGAGGGAAAGAAGAGACAGAAAGAGAAAGAGAGAGGAAGAAAAAAGAAAGAAAGAAAAAGATTTTATTTTGCCTCAATATTAGTGATACGATTGAGTTTAGTATTCTATCATATGAATAAAAGGTGTCATATTAGACTAAGGGTTTCAACACGGTTCTACCACTATCTCTCTAGTGAAATTTTGTAATGTGGACACCTCCATTTCCCTATTTATAAAAAAAAGTTCCATTCTTTATACTGATTACTAGGGTGGTGTGTCAATGGTTATGCAATATTTAGAATCCGAAGTATGAAATACCTAGCTCCAAAAAATTAAATCAATGATGTGTGAGAGTGCTTGATGCCAGTCAGAGAACCTGTTTTCAAGCCCTCTTCTACCACTTGCAAACTGGGTGAATTTTGACAAGTAGACCAACAAGCTGCTTTGAGGCTCAATTTCTTCTTCTCAAAGGCAAATAATGATGATGCCTGCCATACCTATCTGTCTAAGGATCAAATGAAGTAATAATGTATGTAAAAGCACATGTGAAACTATAAAGCACTGTACAAGAAAGCACTGTACATCTCCTCATTGTGGATATTTCCCAAGGAAATACTTTGTGTTCCTTACTTTGTGAGGACCATGACTTGAACATAGTTTCAGCACTTCGCATAGGCTATACAGTGTGCTCAGATAAACTTGACTGTAAATGTTTGCAGCACAGGATGCATGCACACATATTTGTGTGTATATATAGCCACATGTCAAGTGACTGAGAGACTAACTGGTTGAGTTGACATCAGGAAAGGCTGCCTAGAGAAACAGGAAGGATGGCAGACTGATAATGGCATGGTTGGGTTATTGCATGACAGCCCTTTGTCTTAATAAACATTTAGATTCTGATACTCACTGGCTGGCTATACCAGCCTTGTTCACTCCCTTGAATGCAAATATGCTTGGTCAAAATTATAATTACCAGGTCTTTCAGACTGAAAGGGGAGAGGAGGAAGGAAGAGAAGGGTCATCTATTTTTTTTTATTTTAAAATATTAAGGGGGTACATATATTTTTGTTACATGGATAACTTTCATAATGCTTAAGTTGGGGCTTTTAGTGTGCCCATCACCCAAATACTGTTCATTGTACCCAATAAGTAGGTTTTTACCTCCCCTTCTCTCCTTCCTCCTTCTTGATTTCCAATGACCTTTACATCTCTTTGTGCTCCTGTGTGCCCATCAATTAGCTCCCAATTATTAGAGAGTACATGTGGTGCTTGTTTTTCCATTCTTGAGATACTTCACTTAGGATAATGGTTCCATCCAAGTTACTGCAAAAGACATTATTTCATTCCTTTTTATGGCTGAGTAGCACTCTATGGTGTGTGTGTGTATATATATATATATATATATATATATATATATAATATATACCATATTTTGCTAATCCACTCATGAACTGATGGACACTTAGGTTGATTCCACATCTTTGCAACTGTGAATGGTGCTGCTATAAACATCCAGGTGCAGGTGTCAGGGTCATCAATTGAATTCTTGCTTCTTGCCATGTGCCAGACACTGAGCTAGATACATTATATTTATTATCTCGTTTAATTCTCACAACCACCTTGGGCTAAAAACAATAATAATAATAACTAATACTTAATGTGCACTTACTGTGTACCAGGCTCTGTGCCAAGTGCTTCAAATGTATTATTTATTTGATCCACACAATAACCTTACACAGTATGTATTATTCCCCTATTTACAGATGAGGGAACTGAGGCTCAAAGAGGTTATGTAACTTGCTCATGGGCGCATAGCTAATGAATGGTGCAGCTCAGATTCTCACCACATTCCTAGGTCTGTATGACTCCAAAGCTCAAGCTCATTACATGGTTTTGTGCTGCTTGGTTTCCAAGCCCAGAAATTTCACATTTAGTTGGTTGCAAACTATTCTACAGTACAGCCATGCTGAGTATTACAAAAAGGTGATATTCTGCACCACAGATTTCAGCTCTTGGCATGTTTTAAGATAAGGGGACTGCTTTAGCCCTAGGGGTACAATGAGCAAACTCTCTGATAGTACTTATTATGATCCAGGCTCTTCTCTAAATTCTTTACATATATTAACTCATTTATTCTTCATATTAACCATATGAGGCAGTTGTTTTTCTCATCCCCATGTTATAGATACGAAAACTGAGGTATAGTGAGGTTAAGTATTTTGCCCAAAGGCACTCAGTTAGTAAATGACAGGGTCAGGCTTTGAATTCAGGCTCTAGACTCCATGCTCTGAAACAATATGCTATTTCCAGTCAGAGAAATATTCAGAGACTGAGATAGGTACCCCAGTGAATATATATACACACATGTCTTTGGTTCTCTCCACAGTGCCTCCAGTTCCCTGCACACAGAAAGGGATAAAGAAATAGTTGTGTGAATTTATTTTTTATTTTGTGGGAGTAAACAATTACCACCAGCTCAAGCTGTACACTGATAAATGGCTAGGATGTAGTTTGGAAATAGGGGAATTAGGTGAGGGAGTAACAAGGGAGAAAGAGTGTTGGCTGGGCGCGGTGGCTCACGCCTGTAATCCTAGCACTCTGGGAGGCTGAGGCGGGCAGATTGCTCGAGGTCCGGAGTTCAAAACCAGCCTGAGCAAGAGCGAGACCCTGTCTCTACTATAAATAGAAAGAAATTAATTGGCCAACTAATATATATAGAAAAAATTAGCCGGGCATGGTGGCACATGCCTGAGTCCCAGCTACTTGGGAGGCTGAGGCAGAGGGATTGCTTGAGCCCAGGAGTTTGAGGTTGCTGTGAGCTAGGCTGATGCCACGGCACTCACTCTAGCCTGGGCAACAAAGCGAGACTCTGTCTCAAAAAAAAAAAAAAAAAGAGTGTAGTATGTTCAAGTTCATAGCTCCTTTACACTTCAAATACTAACTTCAAAACCATAGTTTAGTCCAACAAAGATGTATTGACTGTAGTGCCCACTATGTTCAAGTATGAGTAATGACTGAGGATACGAATATTGAGCTTGTAAGTTTGGTTTATCAACTCAGATGTTAACATTACTATGTTGATTATGCACTGCTAGTTAAGTTTGCTATCTAAGTAAAATTACAACAGGCCAAAAATAAAGCCAAAACACACAAAGAGAAACACCATCACTTTAGCTGGGTCGTTAGTGTGAGTAGATAGTGTGGCTAGGCACAGTTTTGCCTTCTCTTCCCTTATGTTTCACTGAAAGTATTTTTTTCCAGTTGCTCCACCTGCCTATATATCTTGTTCAACCTGCGTGAGCTGACAACAGGAGCCAAAAACTAGGTGCCTTCCAACAAATACCATAGTGCTGGGAGATTTAAGTGCAAGTCCTAATAATCCCAGGACAGTCCCAGATGCTGGCATTGCCAATAGCAATATACCTAGGAGCCACAAAATCCCACTCTAGTGATGCTATCTCATTCTTAGGTAAAATGCACCATTGGAAATACACCATTGGAAATCGCTAACATGAAAACGGTACCTCATCAGAATACTGGATACCTTTGCAGGGGTATTGACCATGAAGGGACATAAGGAAGTCTTCTGAGGTGCTGGATGTGAGCTGGGTGTTAAACTAATGTGGACAAATGTGGCTCTCAGTACACTTTAGATATGTGCACTTTATTATATGTAAGTTCTACTTCAATTTAAAAAGTAGGGCTTCAGGTACCTCATATCCAGCTGCCATATTTTCTCAATGGTGCTTGCCATATAAAAGTTGTATTCCTGAGAACTTAGCCACGTACTCTCTCTTTCCATTTCCTTGAACATGGCAGTGGGCACTTCTGTGTTCCAGCACCACAGATATTTGCCTACACTCATTCTTCTTCTTGCTTTTTTTTTTTTTTTTTGAGACAGAGTCTCACTCTGTTGCCCAGGCTAGAGTGCCGTGGCATCAGCCTGGCTCACAGCAACCTCAAACTCCTGGGCTCAAGCAATCCTCCTGCCTCAGTCTCCCGAGTAGCTGGGACTACAGGCATGCGCCACCATGCTCGGCTAACTTTTTTTCTATATATTTTTAGTTGTCCGGCTAATTTCTTTCTATTTTCTCAGTAGAGCCAGGGTCTTGCTCTTGCTCAGGCTGGTTTCGAACTCCTGACCTTGAGTGATCCTCCCTCCTGGCCTCCCAGAGTGCTAGGATTACAGGCATGAACCACTGCACCTGGCCACCTACGCTCATTCTTTTTATTTATTTATTTCAGCATATTATGGGGGTACAAATGTTAAGGTTCATATATTTCCCTTGCCTTCCCCCTCCAAGGGGAGGAATGATTCATGCATGCCTGAAACTGAATTTTTGACATTATCCTGATAAATATGGATAGAAGAGACCATCTAGCCCATCAAACACGTGGAAAATATGTATCAACCATTAGTGCTTCCCAGACGGAGCTGGCCATGTGCATTGGTGAAGCAAGCAGTCTCCCCTAGCCATCCCATGTGGACACCCTGCTTTTGCAGTCCTCTCCTAATTAGCTGGAAGTTCTAGGTCTGGCTTAGGGAAGAAAAGAAGGGGTGTCATCTTCAAGGGACCTCTTAAGAGGGCAGACATTATTTGGGAATGTAGGAGAGTTCTTAATGAGTGTGCTGTGGGTGGGGAGGACAGGAAGTCTTATTTCCTCTCATTAACTTATTAGCATAGCTTTGTTCATCTGAGTGGCTAGTTGTCGATTAGGTATTCTTGGCATGTCTACTGGTGCCCAGCCCTGCATAAGGCACAGAGGGTCTTCAAATCCCTGGCTGAAGGGGAGTGGCATGGGGGGAGGGTGTAGAGGGTGGAGGTAGTGGGAGAAATTGATCCTGACAGGGAGGATGGTCAGTGACATTGTTCAGAATTACCAGTGCCTGTTTTTTGTTGTTGTTGTTGTTTGCAGAACCAGTGCCTGGTAATAACAAAATGCAGACAGATTTTTTGGTGGTTTCATACTGTTTTGAAATTCTCTATAGGTGATGCAAGCCCTTTATAAGCCCACACTCTATCTGGACAACTCCTACCTTGATACAACTCTGTCCTTGATACAATGGTGAAAAGTAGTGCTGAAAAAATTGGGGGTGGGGGGGCAGGGGAGAGTGGTTAGAAGTCTTCAAATCCATGTGAACAAAAGCATCAAGATGGCACTTTTTACAAAAAAGACAGTACTTTTGTTCATTTGCCTTTAAAGTGCACCTAGCTACCAGAAACTTCTAGGCCTCCCCCAAAGCCTTAAGTGAGTGAAATGTGACTAGCACACTTTTAAGGATTTGAGTTGTTTTCTACAGTACAAGATTTTGTTTTGTTTTTGTTATCGTCTTTTTAAAAAAGTTACGCAGGATTCTTCTTAGCAGTAAATGCTGAAATATGTATGTCCTCAAATGTGCATGTTCTTTGACAGTAGCAAGCACCTGGCGCAAAGACCCAGGCTGGTCTGTCATTTCAATAGTGTTTGCTTCTGTCAGTTATCTGACACGATTATCCCTGGACGACTTTTCTAACTGACTTCATGTTAAGGTTCTTGAGATGCTACAGCATTATATATTTTTTCTTTTTTAAATGAGAATTGATTAACCATAGCGTGCCACAGCATTTTAAACAGCCATACCAATTTCTCCTCTCTGCAAACTACTCTATTCTTTGCAAAATACTTGGGCTTCTTGGAGCTCTTTTGAGCCTCACAACCCTGGGAGGGAAATGGAGCTGCTGTGTTTATCTGTGGCAATGGGCTCAGCCCATCTCAGTGGCCCAAAGAAAATTAGAACCATGTTTATTTTAGAAACAGAATCACCTTCATTTGTTCTTGAGATCAGCCCTGCTGTCTATTTTGTGATCACAGGAAGCCTAATGTAGAAGTTCTCACTAAGGCGAATATCCCTAAAAGATCACTCAGGGAACTGGGAAATTGGTACATTAAAAGCTGGAGAGTTTGGGCTGGCACGTTGCTTCCCTTATCTGGAAAGCAGACACCACAATCAACACCTACCTTACCAGAAAATTGTAAAGGCTACTGGGAAAACGTAGATAACATAACATATTTCCGTTCTTGGCCTCTGGAGCCATCAGATATTTTTTTTTTTTTTTTGAAACAGAGTTTCACTCTGTTGCGCTGGCTAGAGAGCAGTGGCATCATCATAGCTCACTGCAACCTCAAACTTCTGGGCTCAAGTGATCCTCCCACCTCTTGGCCTCAGATATTCTTATCATGTTGATCAGGAGATACTCATCAAGGCAGACCACTGAAGAAAACTGCACAGGAACTGCCTGGGGCCAGCACACAGTCAGGCAGGCTAGTCATGTGAGCCAACTGGTCCTGTGGTCTGCTTTCCTTTGGGGTGGCTGAGGAGGGGCCAGTTATTTGAAGCTCACCACTAAGCTTAGTCAAAAAGGAAAACATGCAAATGGTGGATTCTCCCCCATGTCAGATGTGATCTCTCTCTTCTCTCCCGCTGCAGTAATCCGGTACAACAGTGATCTGGTACAGAAATATCACCCTTGCTTCTGGATTGATGGGCAGTATCTCTGCTGCTCTCAGACAGCCAAAAATGCTATGGGCTGCCAAATTTTGGAGAACAGGAATGGAAGTAAGAGATCTTATCAATATAATTTCTTTTTCCTTTGGCTCGATTTCCATTGCTTTCCCAAGAGTCTGTCAAACCCAGGGACATAGCATAAAGTTGTACACTTTGGTCACTTCACAAAAAGGCCTGGAAGAGGGGATTAGTGGGGACTGATACCCAGGTGACCGCCTGCTCTCCAAGCTATGCTACCTGGCTTGCTATATCCACCCAGATACTTTTTAGAGCAAAGTCCCTGACCAATCCTGTCCCTGAGCTCTTTCCTAAAGTGCATTCTGGATCATCACCGGCTTCTTGTTTTGCAGGCTTGAAACCTGGGAGTTCTCACCGGAAGACAAAAAAGCCTCTTCCTCCCACACCTGAGGAGGACCAGGTATATAGGGAAATTGGGTGCTGCTATTGCTGAAATGGAAATTTACTGTCAAAGCCTTAGAATTCCCTTGGGACTTGGCAGTGTTAATTAGTATTCTTGCTGAGACAGGAAATTTGTCCTAATTAGGACTTCCCCTTCAAGGGAAAGATAGAGGGCTATTAGGTAGCTCTTGGCAACCATGGAATCCAAGCACCTGTTTAAAACAAAGCCTGGTTTTTTAATGAAAAGTATTTTCAAACATACAGTAAAATTGAAAGAATTTAACACTGAACACCCATATACCCAACACCTAGCACTAAAATTACCTACCACTAACATTTTACTTTAAAACTTGATTTTTTTTTTTTTTGAGACAGAGTCTCGCTTTGTTGCCCAGGCTAGAGTGAGTGCCGTGGCATCAGCCTAGCTCACAGTAACCTCAAACTCCTGGGCTCAAGCAATCCTGCTGCCTCAGCCTCCTGAGAAGCTGGGACTACAGGCATGTGCCACCATGCCCGGCTAATTTTTTTTCTATATATATTAGTTGGCCAATTAATTTCTTTCTATTTATAGTAGAGACGGGGTCTCACTCTTGCTCAGGCTGGTTTCGAACTCCTGACCTCGAGCAATCCGCCTGCCTTGGCCTCCCAGAGTGCTAGGATTACAGGCCTGAGCCACCGTGCCCGGCCAAAACTTGATTTTTAAAAAATTAAATAAATAAAACTTGATTTTTTTCATTCCTTCTTGAGGTCTAGAAAACTCTTTCTCATATGTTGTAAGTAAGTAGAGCAGGTGTTATTATGCTCATTTTGCAAAGAAGGAAACCAAGGTTCAGAGCCACTAACTAGATTTATGTACTAGTTTAGTGCCAAGCAGTTTCCCTGATCTTGTCTGTACATGGTTGTTGTCAGTAAGCTTTAAAAATACTGATGTCTGGGTCCCACTCCCAGAGATTTTGATGTAATTATTCTGCGGGAATCAGAATTCTTAAATGGTTCCTTGATGGTCTTCACGTGCACACTGTGGCTTAAAAGTGGTCTTTGAATGAATGCTGAATACATCTTTTGTTATGCCTGATTTGGGTTAGAATGGCGTCTCTAGTAAGCCAGAGAATTGAGAGAGAAGAAGAGAGTGCTTGATATGTAGCCAAACCCTCCTGCTTTTTCTCCCGACTACACAGATCTTGAAAAAGCCACTGCCCCCTGAGCCAGGGGCAGCACCAGTGCCCACAAGTGAGCTGAAAAAGGTTGTAGCCCTTTACGATTACATGCCAATGAATGCAAATGACCTACAGCTGCGGAAGGGTGATGAATATTTCATCCTGGAAGAAAGCAACTTACCATGGTGGCGAGCCCGAGATAAAAATGGGTAAGTCCACGCCAGCCCTTCCTGAACCTTGTGCCCGCCCACTCCACGCACGTGCAAAATGCTGCAGCATCACTCCCCGGCTCAGTATCCTGACCAGAGACGGTTCCTCCCACACCGAAGTGAATATGCTCTCCCTCCAAGTACTTCCCAGTGTGCAGCTGTCTACACGTGACCTCTGCCACCTCTCTGAGCCTTTGCTGTCATGTACATATAACCCATGCCACATGTGCAGAAGTTCCACACTTCACTGACTTAACCATGCTTCAGAGATGTGGTCCTCTTTGAGGGAGGGGTCTGATACATATACTTCCATTTGAGGTTGGTTCTGAGCCCAGGGATGTGGGCTTATGCATCTTTCTACCCGAGGATGGGAAGGTGCTAGATGATCTGCCACATTGTCTCCCCTACAGGCAGGAAGGCTATATCCCTAGTAACTATGTTACTGAAGCAGAAGACTCCATAGAAATGTATGAGTGAGTATGCCTTATGTTCCCAGTGTGTAATCTTCCAAGAGGAACAACAACAACGATATATATATGTATACTTTTTTATACTTCCAACATATTTTTTTTTTTGAGACAGAGTCTCACTTTGTTGCTCAGGCTAGAGTGAGTGCCGTGGCGCCAGCCTAGCTCACAGCAACCTCAAATTCCTGGGCTCAAGTGATCCTCCTGCCTCAGCCTCCCGAGTAGCTGGGACTACAGGCATGCGCCACCATGCCCGGCTAATTTTTTGTATGTATATTTTTAGTTGGTCAATTAGTTTCTTTCTATTTTTACTAGAGACAGCGTCTCGCTCTTGCTCAGGCTGGTTTCGAACTCCTGACCTTGAGCGATCCGCCCGCCTCGGCCTCCCAGAGTGCTGGGATTACAGGTGTAAGCCACTGCGCCCGGCCCCAACACATTTTTAATTTCATGATACATATTAAACTTAGTGCCAAGCATGTCAAATGATGCCACTACCCCAAGTTAGTGCCTATGTCTTACCTTCACCCCAATACCCTCTGCTTATGAGAGCTGGAGAGGTCACCATGCCCTCAAATCCAGAAGAATGATGCTCGAAGAGAAAGAGTTGACAACCTGATGGGAAACATTCGAAAGGATAAAAATGTCAAATGCCAAGCCAGGCACGGTGGTTCACGCTTGTGATCCTAGCCCTCTGGGAGGCCGAGGCAGGAGGATTGCTTAAGCTCAGAAGTTTGAAGCCAGCATGAGCAAGAGCGAGACCCCATCTCTACTATAAATAGAAAGAAATTAATTGGCCAACTAAAAATATATAGAAAAAATTAGCCAGGCATGGTGGCGCATGCCTGTAGTCCCAGGTACTCAGGAGGCTGAGGCAGGAGGATCACTTGAGCCTAGGAGTTTGAGGTTGCTGTGAGCTAGGCTGACGCCACGGCACTGTAGCCTTGGCAACAGAGTGAGACTCTGTTTCAAAAAAAAAACAAGTCAAATGCCAACTACTACTGTTGTACTTTTCTCTCTACTCATGGAAGTGGATTGTCCTTAAGTGTCCTGGTCCCTGATCTCTTTCCTGCAACCCCCTGCTAGCTCCCTCTGCCTGCTACTCTCCATTTCCATGAATCTTCGGTGCCAGCCTGGGTTTGGGAAAGGGATACAGTGGACTATGCACATGACAGATACTCAATAAGTAGGGTTTTGAGTGAAATGATTGAATCACTAGCATGAAGGAGCCCCTTATGACCTGGCCCAGGAGCCACTCAAGCGCTGTCCCTTCGCAGGTGGTACTCTAAGCACATGACTCGGAGTCAAGCTGAGCAACTGCTAAAGCAAGAGGTAAGTGTGGGATCACAGTCTGACAGCATTCTCCCTGCACGATAAGTGAGTGAGGATCGTGAATTGGGGGTCTGCTCTGCCCACGACCCTTGGGCAAAGTGGTGTCAAAGCTGCTGTCATCTGGGGTCCCAGTTAGACTTTTTAATAGTAAAAGCAGTGAGGCTACAGCTCGAGCGTGGAACTTGTGAGTAAAATCAGGGGTGATTCTATTTTCTCTCAGGTTTGGGCAGGTGCAAGCGCCACTTCCTCCTCCAGGCAACTTCTTTTTCATTGTTTCAGGGGAAAGAAGGAGGTTTCATTGTCAGAGACTCCAGCAAAGCTGGGAAATATACAGTGTCTGTGTTTGCTAAATCTACAGGGTGAGTGCTACTGTTCTAAGGCCCTGAGGACGAAGGACAGGGGTACCCTCCCAATAGCTCCTTAATGGCGTGCCCCTCCTCCTTCCTCTGTCCTGTAAACTCAAAACTCAGCTCTCTTCACTTCTGGGGTCCTGCTGACCCTTGTTCCCGAGTTACTAAGTATCCACTTCTTCAGGGACGCTCAAGGGGTGATCCGCCATTACGTTGTGTGCTCCACACCTCAGAGCCAGTATTACCTGGCTGAGAAGCACCTTTTCAGCACCATCCCTGAGCTCATTAACTACCATCAGCACAACTCTGCAGGTGAGTACCAGGGGCAACTGAGAAGAAGGGTGTCACAAACACTAGGAGAAACAATTCGGGACAAGGTGGTGAAGGGAAGAATATGCCTCGCAGGGCAGCGTGAATTAGCTGTGAAAGTAAACCCCTGAGCCGCTGGATAGAGGTCTAGTAAGGAGCTGGTCAAAGGCAGACCTAAACCCAATAAGAAGTAACTTCTTACTTGATAAGTGATGTTCAGTGCTAAGAAAAGACACCAGAAGAGGCTGGTGACTAATCAATCAGCAAATATTCATTGAGTTCCTACTGTGTACTCATCAGTTTCCTTAGTTCTAAGGAGATCACAGGATTCTGAGCCGAGGTCCTTGCCCTCAAAGAACATGCACATTAGGTTGGGCTCGGTGGTTCATGCCTATAATCCTAGCACTCTGGGAGGCTGAGGCAGGAGGATCGCTTGAGCCCAGGAGTTTGAGGTTGCTGTGAGCTAGGCTGACGCCACGGCACTCACTCTAGCCTGGGCAACAAAGCGAGACTCTGTCTCAAAAAAAAAAAAAAAAAAAGAACATGCAGGTTAGACAACATCAGAAGATAGTTTCTAAGTAGCGTAAAAATTTGAAAAACTTGGAGATCGGTGAGGGCATGAATATGTGGGAAAAGCTTCATTGAGAAGGTCGGATGTGAACTAAACCTAGGCTGGGAGATGGGAATATAATTAGTTGGGGGTGTATTTCAATTAGTATTTTCTCTTTTGCATTCCTGAAAACTCATGAGAAGTGAAACTTCCAGAAAAATGTGGATTTGTGGAGATCTTCTGGGATTTAAAATGTACTAGAAAGATACATGCTGGAAGTGTGAGGCTTTAAGTAAGGGCAAGGTGTCTCAGCTCCTACACTGCACCAACAGTGTGACCTCTCTGTTTCAGGACTCATATCCAGGCTCAAGTATCCAGTGTCTCAACAAAACAAGAATGCACCTTCCACTGCAGGCCTGGGCTATGGTAACTGCTTGTTTCTCTGGGGTAGGGTGGGCCGCTCAGTTGCAAGGACTACCTTTCCAGACCCTTTGTTAGCGGGTGTTCTTGAGGTACCCTCTTCTACACCAGCTGCCTCAAAGAAGGTTAAGACAGTCAAGCAAAAGTTATTTAATAATTTTCTCCCTCTAGTGGCTCCTACTGGGACTGCAAATACATATATTCATAAGGGATTTGTTGTTTTGGGTCTTTTTGTCTTTTATTTTTATCTTTTCCCTTTTTTCTTTATATGTGTGTGTATACATAGATATATTTTTTTGAGACAGACTCTTGCTCTGTCTCCCGGGTAGCATGCAGTGACATCATCATAGCTCACTGCAACCTCCAACTCTCCTGGGCTCAAGCGATCCTCCTACCTCATCCTCCCAAGTAGCTGGGACTACAGGCCTGCACCATGACACCCTGCTAATTTTTCTATTTTTAGTAAAGATGGGGTCTCACTCTTGCTCAGGCTGATCTTGAACACCTGAGCTCAAGCCATCCTCTTGCCTCAGCCTCCCGGAGTGCTAGGATTACAGCCAGGCCTGAGCCACTGTGCCCGGCCTGTCTTTTATTTTTAATTGTGGTAAAAATTTTCAGCACCATTAACTACCATCATTAATATAATCATAAAGGGATTTGGGGATGTTGTTTAGTCTATCTTCTTGCCTTATGGCGAACTTGAACCTAAAATTCTCAGATTCCTCCAATAATTCCCTGTCCCTGAGATTGACCTGAGCAAAGATGGATTACTACTTCTGGGAAATTCCCTTTTACTACTTTTCCTATTTCTACCCCAGTAGGGATTCTTATCTATTGAAGGAATTATGTACACATGACCCCAAAGAATCACACCAAGACTTTGTTCTTAGGATCATGGGAAATCGATCCAAAGGACCTGACATTCTTGAAGGAGCTGGGGACTGGGCAGTTTGGAGTAGTGAAGTATGGGAAATGGAGAGGCCAGTACGACGTGGCCATCAAGATGATCAAAGAAGGCTCCATGTCTGAAGATGAATTCATTGAAGAAGCTAAAGTCATGATGTGAGTTACAGCCCAAACTCAAATCTCAATCTATTTTCTGGAGTCCAGGAACTACCAGGACATCCCACTGTGGTTTAAAGGTGACTTACAGTGAGATAGATTTGGGACCAGGGCCTGAGGTCAACCTTTGATTGGTGGGAGTCCTAATTGCTAAGGTAATCATTTCTCTTCCTTAGATATTGGTTGAGAACAGTGTTGATCATGGGTGTGTACCATCTCAATAGCATTTGGGGCTAGATGTAGAAAGTGAAACTTTCAAAAGAAAGACTGATTCTAATTTAGCCTTAGTGTTCTTTCAGCCCTAGATTTTGTTTCCTGTTTGATTGATCAGTTTCAAATCCATGCTCACCTCCGCATATTAAGTAAGCACTCTTAAGAGAATACATTAGTGCCGCAGATTGTTAAAAAAAAAAGTATAAAATTTAATAAAAGAAAAAATTAAAAATTAAAAAAAAGCACTCTTGAGGTTTAGGGTGGGAAGGAAGAAAGCAAACTTGCTATCGTGGGCCCTTATGTGATGCTCTACTCCTAGGCCAACCCCTCTCCTCATTCGCCCCTTTTATGACTGGTATGTAAAGCCAAAAGGGGAGAACTGGTTCCTTGCTGCCTCTCCTATAGGAATCTTTCCCATGAGAAGCTGGTGCAGTTGTATGGCGTCTGCACCAAACAGCGCCCCATCTTCATCATCACGGAGTACATGGCCAATGGCTGCCTCCTGAACTACCTGAGGGAGATGCGCCACCGCTTTCAGACTCAGCAGCTGCTGGAGATGTGCAAGGATGTCTGTGAAGCCATGGAATACCTGGAGTCAAAGCAGTTCCTTCACCGAGACCTGGTGGGCCCTCAGAAGGATTGGCAGGGGACCAAGGGCTGAGGGGGTAGAAGTAGCAGTGGAAGATATACGACACATGGTTGAGAAGGGATGCTGGTGCCGTCATTTCAGTTTTGTGTAGAAAATGCTAAAAGTTGGGTGTGTCTCAGCCCCAGTGGTGAGCCAGTCAAGTGTCTCCAGCCTCAAGTCCGTGAGGTCTGCCATGGTGGGCGCTAGAGCAGTCACTCATTTCCAGCTCCCTAGTGCCAACGAGGAAGAGGTGGAGTCCTTCAGTGGCCATTATGTACTCGGAGCAGAAGGGACTGTGCTTCCCGACGAGACTGCTCTTGGCATGGGGCTATCATTTGGTTACATCAGAGTCACAAACTGTGGCCTGTGGGTGCATTTGGCCCACATGTTTTTTTTTTTCTTCAAATGTTATACATAGCAGACACTTAAAAAGAGACATTTCACATTTTTTTAAAAAAAACTGGAATTTCCAGCTTCTTTTGAAAATCTAGACCATCTTGAAATACAAGGTCCATATTCTTACAGGCCACCTCCTTTCTTTTATTTATTTTTAGAGATAGGATCTCGCACTGTCACCCAGGCTGGAGTACAGTGGCATGAACATAGCTCACTGCAACCTCAAACTCCTGAGTTCAAACCATCCTCCCACCTCTGCCTTCCGAACAACTAGGACTACAAGCACATGTCACCATGCCCAGCTAGCTTTTAAACATATTATAAAAGCAGAGAAAGGGGGGTTGGGCACGTTGGCTCATGCCTGTAATTCTAGCACTTTGGGAGGCTGACGCAGGAGGATCACTTGAGGTCAGGAGTTTGAGGCCAGTAAGAGCGAAACCCTGTCTGTACAAAAATAGAAAAATTAGCCGGGCCTGGTGGCACGTGCCTGTAGTCCCAGCTACTTGGGAGGCTGAGGGAGGAGGATCCATTAAACCCAGGAGTTTGAGGTTGCAGTGAACTCTGATGATGCCACTGCACTCTAACCTGAGTGACAGAGCGAGACCCTGTCTCAAAAAAAAAAAAAAGTAGAGAAAGGGTCTCACTATGTTGCCCAGGCTAGTCTTAGACTCCTGGCCTCAAGCAATCCTCCTACATTGGCTCCTTTCCTTTAGACCAGGCATGTGTGCTCCATTCCCTGCAATCTCCACTTACCCCACTTCACTCTTACTTTCCTACTTAGCCTCTGGAGGCATCAGAGTTTATTGCCCTAGTCTCACTGGCAGAAAAGCAAAAAACAAACTTGCCTCCTGTTCTCCCTCAATTGTTTCAGCATTTCAGTGCAGGAAGGAGTGTTGTGGAATTGCTCATGTGAATGAAATTGTTCTGCATGTCCCCAGTACTTTACGTAGGACTATATATCAGATTGCTTTCCCAGTTGGGTGGAATTGCATCAAAATTTCTCAGTGGCATCAACAATTAGTTGGGAAGGTTTCTGTAGTCGAAGGCAATGAGGCATCCCTGGCTTCATTCTACTGGTGGGCAGAAGCTTTGTGCCTTTGGCCTGTGTGCCAGGGATGGAGTCTCACGTGTATCTGTTGCACCACAGGCGGCTCGAAACTGTTTGGTAAATGATCAAGGAGTTGTTAAAGTGTCTGACTTTGGCCTGTCCAGGTGAGTGTACCATTTTCATCTTTCCCTTTAAAAATAAAGTTAGCACAG
>VSMD01105686.1:0-63472 GCA_008750895.1 Mirza zaza
TGCATGAGACTAAAACAATAGCCACTGTAAGCCTCACATTCTCTGCTACAGTTTGAAGGTTTTTATTTCCCCCAAATTCATATGTTCAAATCCTAACCCCCAAGGTGGTGGAATTAAGAGGTAGGGCCTTTGGGAAGTGATTTAGTCATGAGCACAGAGCTTTCAGAAATGGATTAGTACCCTTACAAAAGAGGCCTGAGAGAGACCTTCTTTCTTTACCTCTGCCACGTGAGGTTAAAGTGAGAAGGCAGCTGTCTGTGAGGAAACGAGACCTCACTAGATGCTGAATCTGCTGGTGCCTTGATCTTGGGCTTCACAGTATTCAGAACTGTGCGAAACAAATCTCTGTTGTTTATAAGCTACCCAATCTATGGTACTTTGTTATAGCAGCCGGAATGGACTAAGACATCATCCAAACTTCATCACCAAAGAAGAAGAGTCTTACTTCCTTTAGTTCATATGTGAGAAATTCTAAGGAAAAATTCTGACTAGTCTTGCATAAGCCATCTGGCCTTCCAAATGGTCAAGGCGGTGAGGCTTTATGATTGCTGGGTTCTACTAGAAGAATCATGCGGTGTCAATGTGGGAAGAGTAGTTTCCTCCAAAACCATATATATCCCCCCAAAACAGGGGCATAATGGGCATATTATCTAACAAACAAAAATACATCATTATAAGTGCTATGACAAAGAAAAACACAAAATGCTTTGCAAGCACCTAGAAATAATATAGAATACAGACAAATGAAATGAAAAGGTTTCTTGGAGAAAGTAATGCTGGAACTAAACCCTGAATGATTTACAGGAATTAGCCAGAAAAAAAAAGGAGAAAATGTTTTCACAGGAAGAGCCTTTGAGAATATCCAGTGGCCAGAAACAACAACAATACAGGGAAAGAAGTAATTTGGCATGCCTGGAACATAGAGTGCAAAATAGGAAATGGCTATATATGAGGCTAAAGAGAGAAATAGCAGCCAGATTGTAAGTAATCTATTTATCTTCTGAGGAATTTGAATTTTCTCCCAGAGATTTCGGAGAAACCTGACCACTGAGAAATGACACAATGAAATATGGTTTTATTACATTTATTCTGGCATCAGTGAGCTCACTCACTCTTTTTCCTAGAAGTGATGAGGACAAGATTGAAGACCAATTACAAATGTGTTTGAGTAACAGTGGTGATTTTAAAGCACGTCCTGGGATTCTTTAACACGTCCCCATCTAGAGGTAGAATCTATGTCCCCTCCCTTTGAATCTGGGCAGAACTTTGTGCCTGTCTTGAGGAACAGAATGAGGCAGAAGTGTCTCTTTGAAGCTAAACTGACTAGGTTACTACAGGCAATATGCTTTCTGCTGATTTCTCTTAGGAAATTTGCTCAGAGAGCCTCTAGCTGCTATGGAAGAAGTGTGGCTGGCCTGCAGCCAGTCTGTGGAGAGACCTACAGTGAGACCATATGGAGAAAGAAAGAAATGGCACAGGAGGCCCAACTGTTTGAATCTTCCCAGGCCAAGTACCAGAAGTGTTAGTGAAGAAGGCTTCAAAGAAGATCCTATCACCAGACCAAAACCAAATGAGACCCTAAGCAAGACTTGCCTAGCTGAGCCCCACAACACACCACCTCAGATGTGTGAGCAAAATAGATGATGTCATTGTTTTAATCTACTGTTTTGAGGCAGCTTCCTATAAAGCAACAGATAACCAGAACCATAATCCAAGTAAAAAGCAATGAAGACTAAACTAAGGTAGGGGCAGTTGGGATGAAGCAAAGTGAGCCCACTGAGATTATTAAGAAGGAAGATCTATGCATGCACAGTCCTAGGGACATGAAATACATTCCTGATCTTAGGGAGCCAACCGGTATAATCCTGATGGTTTCTGGCACTTGTTTTATGAAGGTAGCTTATTTAAAAATTCAAATTAAATAACAAAATCTCTTGTTTCAATTCTAAGCTTAGCAAGCAAATTTAGTACATGGCAGTGAGTATCTGAATTTCCAGCTATTATATTTCTCAATGGAGATCAAAACACTGAAATTTCGGTTTTATATATCAATTTAAACATGATAATATAAAAGACCCTCAATAAAATAAATCAGACCTATTTATATTGTCAATTCCAGCTGTTTTCAGATTCTAATGCTTGATTGGGGAGAAATAGAAAAAAGTATTTTAGGAGAAATAGAAAAAATGAAAATATGAATTCTTTATTAGATAATGTTGGAAAATATTAGCAATTTTTTAGGTGTAATATCAGTATTGTTATTAGGTAGGAGCATATTCTTATTCTCAGGAGAAATATACTGAGTATTTTGGGGTGAAGTGTCATGATATTTGTAATTTACTTTTAAATGGAAAAAAGCTTAGGAGTTGAGTATATTGTGTTCATCATGCTATTTAAAATTCTCTGCATGTTTAAAATGTTCACAAAAGATTGGAAAAAATTCTAACCCTTAAAAATATTTAAAAAAATAGAAAATTACAAGAAAAATTTGAAATGGATATTTGAGAAGATGTGAGTTTTTTAATGTAGTATTTTGTCTTTGGTTAAATAAGGAATTTTAAAATATTTTTATCTGATTGTGTTAGTTTATAAAATTTACTTCTATGTAATAATTCTAAATATGCTGAGAATAAAGGAAAAGAGCAAACTTTGGAAACTGACAGATTGTGTATTCTAAAATAAAGTGTTAGCTTTTGGAAAGCCTTGTGGCAGAAAGATTAACTGAAATTTCATCTCCAAATTATTTTCCATATATAAATTGCCACTATGCATTGGTATTTTAAAAACAAAGGTTAAAATCAGCATTTTAAGTAGCTATGATGGCTTCCAGCAGATTTGATCAGAAAACAACATTGTTAAAATTTTAATCTCCACCGTAATTAGCTTTCTCAACTGGTTGTAAAGAACTCCTTTGAAAGATTTAGTTATATGTGAGTCAAAAACTAAAATGGAAATTAAACTATTTCCAGTTTGAAAATAAGGCTTGAAAATTATAAACATATAATGTGAGAAAACAGTTCATGGATTTTCACACATAGAAAAGATTGAAAGATGCCATGGAGAAAAATAATTAACATCAATAAGTGGAACTATGCAATTCATTTTTTTGTACCAACAATGAAACTTAGTTTCTTTTGTGGGTTCATTTTTTTAATTAGAGATACTGAGATCCTGATAGAAGATAGGCGATGGGCCTGGTGTTGTCTATTATTTTTCAGAACTCAACTGCCTTGTTCAGGGTAAGCAGCTCCTTCCTTTCTCTTTTTATCTTTACAGTTTCTGCCGCCCTTCCCTAAAAGACCCGCCCTTCCCTAAAAGACCCCTGGAATCGCCGTAGGAAAAGCCCTTGTCCTTTGATTCTTAGTGGGCAAAGGGGACCGCCAGAGGGAGGCTTCACCGGCACCTGCCCCAACACCCAGTCTTCACCGGCAATCCAGGCTGCACTCTTTATTCACGTGAGGGGCATTTAGCCAGTAAAACCATCCTTCAGCTGAAATTTTACAGAAGAAAAAAAATATATATATTAGAGAACCTCTGAGTTAATCACCTAAATTGCTTTATACTTTCTTTACAAGAAGACAGGCCCAACTTTGGGGTTAACAGGGAAAAGCGAACCGTTTCTATATTTGAACGTACACGAGCCCCTTAGTAGTTACCACCGGCATCGCTTCTTTGGACCTTGATTACACTCCGTGCCCTTCACCTGACACGTCTCCAAACTCCTGAGTCACGCTCTGCCTGTGTCGCCGTTCGGGAGCAGACGCGGCCGGGGCCCAGACAGCGCGAGCCCGCGCGGGGAGGGGCCGGGCGGGGGCAACCGGCCCGGGCAAGGGGACACTTGTGCGTCGGCCCGAGGGAGCCCGCGACGCCCGGCCCCTCAGGCGCCGGACGCCGGATACCCACCCGCTGGAAAAGCCTGCATTTTCGCCCTTTGTATTTGTTTTGGGACCCAACCAAGAAACAGCGAAGGAGAGGGGAAAAGACACGTTTAGAACATTTTTGGGGCTTTTTTTGTCTAAAAGCTATCTTTAATGTCACAGTCACAATAAAATAGTCGTTAGCAAGTTTTCGTGTTTGTCTGTAAGGAAATCGATGTGGGAAAAGTCCTGACAGAAGGAAAACACAGCGAAGCGGACAGCGCGCACCCCGACGCCCGGCGTCCGCAGGCTGGGGGCGGGGCCGGGGCGGGGCCGGCCCGTGACGTCACGGCTCCGCGCCTGGTGTTTTTGTGTTCCCAGCTCTCCGGGGAAGCCGCCGGGATTTCTCCACCTGGCCGTCGCTCGTCTCCAGGCAGAGGCCCCCGAGATCCCTTCTGAGCGCTCGGCCAGACAGTGTTGCGACGGGAGGCGACACTTCCCGAGCGGTTCGGGTAACATATTGAACTTGGAGGAGGGAGGCAGGACGCGAGAGACGCAGCCATCAGCGAGGGAGGCAGGCCCCGCCCGGGGATCTTGGAAACCCTGCGGTCCACCATGAAGTTCCAGTATAAGGAGGACCATCCCTTTGAATATCGGAAAAAGGAAGGAGAAAAGATCCGGAAGAAATATCCGGACAGGGTCCCGGTGAGTGCGAGGGGAGGGGGAGCGGAAGGGGAGGGGGAGGGGAGGGGAGGGGGTGGGGCGTGGTGGGTGGGGGTGGGGGTCGCGTTGGCTGCCCTAGGGCGCCGTGGCGGCTCTGGAGCAGGGAGGTCCCTCTAATCCTTTAGCCCTGAACGCCCTTCACGCCGGGAGCCAATCGCCGTTCGGACCCGCGGGCCTGTTAAACCCGCGTCCCCAGGCGGTCCCCGTCGGTGGAGCTGACCGCGTTTTTAGGGCCGAGCCTGCGCGTTCAGTGACTCAGCAGTATTCGGAACGCGGGTGGGTCGCGATGTTCGCCGAGTCGGGCCGTCCGTGCGGGAGTGGTCGGGACGCGGCCGTGGGTCGCTGCGTGTGACAACGCAGGGCGGCTGTCACGGCAGCGACTGAAGCGGCGGGGTTTGCTCCCACCGACTTCTGCCTCGGATCGCTCCCCTCGAAGGGAGTTGACTTTGCTCTTCCTGTCATCGGGCTTGGGGGGGAAAGGTTCGGAAGCCAGGGGATTCTTTATTGTCTTGTCAGAGCTGGGGACGGGGAGGGTGCGCCACAGGACAGGCCTGGCCCGGGAACAAGGTCACGTTCTCCGCGCAGCGGCCCGCCTGTCGCTGCGTTCTGGTCCCCAGGGCGAGCGGGGGCCGCCGGCCCTTGCCCGGTATTGATCCTGGTACGACGGTACCGGCACGGTAAGCCAGGGCTGAGTCTTTTTCTTTTCGGTTTAGACTCCAACGTAAGTAGTTAAAACGAGTGCAGGCAGTGAGGAGGAACGGAGAAGAAATATAAGGCATCTTTCAGCATCCGGGCGTTTTCTCCCATTACCCCTCCCCCGCCCACGCGCCTGGGTGTCTCTCTCATGTAGGCTGCGCAGCCTAGTTGGAAGGCAGAAGACTTCTAAGTGTGGTAGAGGCGACAGTAGCTGTTGGATTTTGGAAATGGAGTAGCAGAGATTTTAAGGTTGTACTCTTTTATCTTCAGGCAGGATAGGATAAGTATTACATGTAACTTAAAGGTAAAAGAATTGCAGTTACCTGATGTCTTTTCTTGACCCGCTGGCACTCTTTGGGATTCTTCTTCAATACTTACCTAACTTGCATGGTTTTATAGCTACCAGAAGCAACTTGAGCCTTAGCCCAGCAATAGAAAGCCCTTGCACTTTTCCTGTAAGGAAGAGAAGACATGAGGGCTTTCCCATTTCCCAGGAATTACACACCAAAGGGTTTTCAGCTGAAAGCGGGGTGCCTAACCCCTGTCCAATAAAGGATCCCTCACAAATTACTTTCCTAGTTTCTGGCCCCTGGATGCCTGCTTTTAAAGTTTCCCGAAATTCTAGTTATACCAGTCCCACTCTCAAGTAATATTTAAAAATGACAGCTAACTTTCACTGATAGCTTACCATGTCCCTGGCAGTACTGAACTCTTTCCATATTCATTCACTTAATCCTCAAACGATTTTAATCCCCATTCTAACGATGGATAATCTGAAGCACAGAGAAGTGAAGTAACTACCTAAAGGTTTCACATTGCTGGTCTGTGGCAGAGCCAGGATTCCAGTCCTTTCTGTTAGGATTCCAACCCTGTCTCTTGGGCTCCGGACGTCTGTGAGCAAATACCCTCCATGGCATACCATTTCTCAATTTCTAATGCAGTTCTGTTAGAATTAATTATGTGCTGTGTGCCTCACACTGTTAAGCATTGGAAATAGATAAACTGTTGCTGCAGCACCACGGGCAATGAGGTGCCAGAAAGGCAACCCAGGAAACAAAATTACTGAGTACAAGGCTGTGTTCCAGTACCATTACATGTTATGGACATAAATCTAATTAAAATTTCCAAATTTTCCTCCAAATTGAACTTTTGCAGAAATTCACTGCACCCTTGGGACAACCCTTAATCTTGCTATGCCAAAGTGTCCTGTTTTCCGTCACGTCCAAAGAAGGTACGAGATTAAATGCTTTCTAAAGCAAAGCCCTTTCTGTCTTGACCATTGGTGTTATCAGTCACATACTGGACTGCTTACATCACTTGAATGTAGCCCCACCAATATCTCCGTATAGCTTCTGTCCACAAGAATAGGTGTGCTTATGCCTTGGGAGAGAGGGGCTTGTAGGATCTTGAAATTATCTTAATAGAATGTTAGCCACATTTTACAGATGAGGAAAACTGAGACTCGAAGAGGCAAAGCTTCTAGCCCAGGGTCCATTTTAAGTGAGGAATAGAGTTGGGATTCCCAGAAATCTGAAATGTTTTCTGGTAAACCAAGGCTTTAGTGATTACCCTCCCCTTCCTGGTCCTCTCTGAATGTGTCCCTGCACTCAAGTTACTTCAGTCTGCTTTATCACTCTTTCTGTACCTTCCTTTGTGGGTTTCATCTCGTACTGATAAGAGCTGCCAGGTCTCAGAGTTACAATGCTAGGCGCCCTCTATTTCCCTTTCATTTTATCAACTATGCTGTCTTCTGTCCATCCTCATTCTTGTGCCTTCACTGGTCTCTCCCTGGAGCTTTTCTTACTTTTTCTCTTTCATTTTTGACTCAAATTTCTCCATCCCAGTTTTTATTTTTAACCCTTTGCAACATTTTAGCATGTAGGAGAGTCATAGGAGGCTGAATTATAGTTGTTAACCTTTGCACTCGGATGTCGAGTGTGACTCTTGACACGGTTAGCAAAAATTATAGAGATTAAAATTACTCTTTGAATGTATCAATAATTTGAAATGTAAAAAAATTCAAATAAATAAGTTTGTATGAAAAGAAACTCCAGTTTTTTATTCTACTGCCGTGCTCTGTAAAATCTGGGGTATTTAAAAAATTAAATCCTGAGTAGAATAAAGGAATCGAGAAAAAAGCGAGTGCAAAGGGTTAAGTTTAAATTGTGATTATGGCCTCCTGGTCTTCCTGGTGCAGGATTCTTTCTGTTAGCACAAAACAACGTTTTTCATTAATTTTAATCTGTTCCTTTTAAGGCAAAAGCTTTAAACCCCTCTCTTCAAGTTAATCTTCATGTTTAGTTTATAATTTATGAAGCATTTTCACATAAAATTTTATGTATTAAGTTCACATCATATTAATACTGTAACTTTGAAAATTATGTGTTGAAATGTTACCTTCCTTTTGCTCCTTGGAATATTGAAACTCAGAGATGTTAAGTGGCCAGTTGAAGTTCACGCAGTCATTAAAAATACTTGTCCAGTATTTGTTTCTGCTTCTTCACTTTAACTTTTCTGTATTTCCTATACTTTGTATCTAGAATGATTCTGTTTTCTATACTAAAAATTCGAAGCTGATGATTTTACAATAGATATTTTCTATTTTGTAAGTTTAAGTGTATAAAAAACAATTTATATATATCACTTCATTTTTTTCTCTTTTTATTACAGAAATACATGATCTTTATAAAACTTGGAAGTATTGTCAAAATGTGTAATATGGACAATGAAATTGTTAAAATTCTAACATAATCAGTATTGACAAATGGCTTATTATACCGACATCATATTACAGAATGTCAGATTACAAGAACTGTTTTAACACTTTTTTTATTTAATAGTATAGAAACATTTTTTGCTGTCTTTATTGGAAATTTTGACAAAGTATAAAATTTATACATTATTTTCACTTTTAATCAATGGTATTTATAAGAAAGAATAAAACTAATAGGTAATCAGGACTATCTGAGAAGACCCAGCCTTCTTTATGGTCTAATTAAATACCAGAAAATGTATGTCCTGTAGCATATCGTGTAGATAACTTGTAATTACTTAAAATCAAGGTTATTTTTGCTCTTCATCATGCACACTCTCTCGTCTCTTCTTACTGCAGTAATGAAACTATAACCTCCTTCACAGAAGCCCATATCCCCATATGTTTTGTCAGGGGTAGGAGGACATACGAAATGGAAAAGTTGTATTGGTCTAGACAAAAGCTCACTTCCAATACGGTGCCTGTAGTATGTGGAAGGAAAAAGACTAGGTTGAATTCTGTAGTTTTCATCTCCCCACTGACCCCCTCTCCTTCCAGGTGATCGTGGAGAAGGCCCCGAAAGCCAGGGTGCCTGATCTGGACAAGAGGAAGTACCTAGTGCCCTCTGACCTCACCGGTAATGCTCTTTCCCTCCCTGACCCTTCCTCCTGTGACAAAGCATCCTCTGTGCTTATTATTTGCATGACCTGTGAGATTGAGAGGAAGTACAGAGGCAAACAAGTGAGTGGGATTCTCCAGAGAGTGAGCTCATTCCAAAATGACATCACCAATTCCTTAAGCATTTCCCATCACCATGTCTTGTTTGATTTAGGAGAAACACAGAACAAAACATTGAAAGGAAAGATCAGATGCTCATTATTTAAGCCTCTTTTAAATTTCAGCTTTTGTTATTGTGATAAAAATTTGCTCCGAAAGGCAAATCAGCCTAGTTTCTTGGGAGGATCACATTTTAGAATTTCTTAACTAAAGACTGTCTCTTCAAGCTCTCGTCGTTTTTGGGTTTTTTGTTTTTTTTTGTTTTTGTAATAAGTTTTATAGATTCTGTTTAGAATTATAAAGAATATATTCAGTCTTCACCTTGCTCCTTAATGGAATACCCACTGCATCTAGGAGACACTGGAAAGATTTTATAGATACATTTGGTCCAGAGTTAATAGATTTGAATATCAGCCTTCCAGAAAATTTTCAGTATTTTCAGGAAAAGGCAAAGCTTTAATTTCCATTCATTGCCCCAACACGGAGTTGAGTGACCACGCTAAGATTACCAGAGTCCAGTAAACCTTTTTCTATAATTAGTTTTTCTAAGGGTGGGAGTGGGAATGAAAGGATATTTCAAAGTCAGATTTAGACAATGATCCGAATGTTTTGGTCTGAATTTACATAGTATTCCCTTAAAGTAGTCCTAAGGCTATGAGTGGATATAGTAACATTAGGTCTGAGATATAAGCTCTACTATGGCATGTCCGGGATTGCGTGGGCCTCACTGAGTTTAACTTTTTATTTTGGAAGCTCTAGGACAGTATTTGGTACTACTCAGATGATATATAAAGCTGGTGTTTACTCTCAAGGAAACAGATGCAATAGGATTTTTTTCTGAGGCTTAACCTTCTAATCCCTTGTTTTCTTCCTTCTTGACTTTCTTTTCCTTCTTCCTTCATCTAGTTGGCCAGTTCTACTTCTTAATCCGGAAGAGGATCCACCTGAGACCTGAGGACGCCTTATTCTTCTTTGTCAACAACACTATCCCCCCTACTAGTGCTACCATGGGCCAGCTGTATGAGGTAATGGTCCTGGCCACACAATGCTGGATGCTGTCCAGTGCAGCCTGGCATCGTCTTGCTTTTGTTCCGTGTATGTTGGTCACACACCTGAGAAGTGGGGCAGAAGGTGTTATTTGTCAGGATCCTCTTACCCATGGTAGTGTGAGGCTCCGGGAGATTAGATACCGCTTGTTCTTTAGGGATTGAGCACTCTGCTAGATCTAATCCTTTTGAAATCTCTTCTTAGTCTTGCCTGACTATAGTGTTTTAATGTTGGATGGGTTTTATTGAAACAGCAGGAAATGGTTCCTAAAAGCAAAAATGCCAAAGCATTTACCCATTTGCAGTTCCTGTTATTCTTATTGGTGACATATAATTTGTAGTGAACTATGCATTCAGATCCCAGTTCATTATTTTATTCCCATTTAACAACAAACTGAGAAAGCAAATAATAATAAAGCCAGCCGCTTTTTCATTCTGATGCTAACTTCCTTAAACTGAAGGTTTCTTTCTCTTCACAGCGCCATCTGTTTTGGCTTTAGACAACCACCTAGATCTAAACATGGGCAGCTTTGCTTCTTAGAACAAAGACTGTGAAGGAGACTCCCTGTTATCTGGCCATAGTAAATCAGATAAAAGGAATGTTAATATTAGGGCAGGGTTTTTAAATGGATTCATTTGTCTTAACAGATAAACTCAGGGAGAATAATTTATGTGATTTAGTTTAATTGGTAAAGTGTTAGAATCTAATGTGAGAAAACTATATTAAAGGACTTTATCATACTGTAAATATACCCTAAGATCATAACTGTATTATTTTGTAAACTATTTCACATAAGATGCTACCTTCTGCTGTGTCCCAGAACATAAACTTCTTTTATTCCATAGCATATATTCCCTATTAGTATATATTCTAGTATACATGTCTTGTGGGATCTATCGTTGCCAGCATGAGCTTTTTAAAGGCACAGACTGTGCTTTAATCAGCTTCGTATCCCTAACACAGGGGTCCTCAAACTTTTAAACGGGGCAAGTTCACTGTCGCTCAGACCATTGGAGGGCCGGACTATAGTTTAAGAAAAACTATGAATAAATTCCTATACACACGGCACATATCTTATTTTGAAGTAAAAAAACATGCGCATGTGGCCCGAGGGCCATAGTTTGAGGACGCCTGCGCCTAACACCTGTGGGTACTATATTCTTCATGAAGGTTTTTTGTTTGTGAATCAGAGTTCAGAGTTTAATTCCAACCATTTCTGTTTATACTTTATTTCTCTTTTTAATGGGGGTGGATGACACTTCCAGACCTACCCTACAAGGTTGTGTGCAGCCCAGAATCCTAGAGATGGTGAATGTGAATGTTTTCTAAACTATTGTCTTATCTCTTCCCCTAGGACAACCACGAGGAAGACTATTTTCTGTATGTGGCCTACAGTGATGAGAGTGTCTATGGGAAATGAGTGGTGGAAGCCCAGCAGATGGGAGCACCTGGACTTGGGGGTAGGGGAGGGGTGTGTGTGGGACTTGGGGAAAGAGAGGGAGGCTCCCACCATGGAGGAGACAGAAAGGTGAAGACATCGAGAAACATTACACCGCACACACCGTCATCACATTTTTACACGCTCAATTGATATTTTTTGCTGCTTCCTCGGCCCAGGGAGAAAGCATGTCAGGACAGAGCTGTTGGATTGGCTTCCATAGAGGAATGGAGATGACATAATTTCACAGCATTCTTGAGAATGAATTTCTGTGCAGTTTCATAGAAGGATCAGGAAGTGGGTGGGTTGGGGCCAGTGATGATTACAGTCCAGTAGCAACTCCCTGCTCTTTGGGCAGAGATTTGATTTCTGACATTTGCAAAAGACAAGTAGGGAATGGGGACAGGAATGTTTTAGGACTTGTGGTGGTTAGTGGACCACACCTGGGGACCAAAAGAGACACAGTGTAATTGAAGCATTGTGGCCCCTGATCGCACACCTTCTCCTTCCCATGTCAGTCATAATTTCACAGATGTCACAGTGTCACCCCAGGGGTGGCAGTAGACATCGCCCCAGAAGTTTAGATGGCGCTGTCTTACCTTTTAAGGTGGTTATGATTACGAAGATAGTTTTGATAGCATTAAACTGGAATTGATGGTGTGTTGAGCATCTCAGTCTAACTTGCTCTCTCTCTGGTGCCACTTATCCCACACCTACTTTGGAATTTAATGAGCCTCAGGCATTTCCAGTTGCAGACTAAAACTACTCCTCTAGCATCTCCTTAGCATTTTCCACATATAGGGACAGAGATGTCTTATGTAGGGAAGGGGCAGGTATGAGGTAAGGTAGATTACACCTCCCCCCCTATCCAGAATTCTTGCTCCCGTGCTGCTGCCCCTGCAGTCTCACACGCACAGGAATGCTACGTGATGGCCGGCTGCTTCCCTCCTTCGGTTTGCATCCGCCACAGCTGCTAGTTAGAAAAGTTTGGAGGGATGACTTTTAGTAATTCATGGGGATTTTATTGATTTATTTTCACTTTAGGGGTTATGCGGGGTGGGGGTGGGGAGCAGGAATTACACTCAGATGTGACATTTCAATTCATCTCTGATAATGAAAAGGGTCCTTCCTGTCAAGGGCAGCCTGTGTGTCAGTTTTATCAGCTGCAGGTTCTTGTATAATGAAGTTAATGCCATCAGGCCAAGGAAATAAAATAATTACTTATCTTAAAAATCCATCCTGAGTTCAGAAATGTTGCCTTTATTTAGTATGCATTAGAATAGATGATGTGGATTCTTTGAATGGAGAACTTTGAGTGGAGGAGGCTATTAGCAATGAGTGCACACATATGGTCAGACCTGCGCGTGTTTACTCAGCTCTTTACTGAACCAGAGTTGCTGTCCAGGGGTGAATGTTTGGTGGGGCAGTGTGCCTGGTGCTTGGCGATACGTGCGTGATTTTCTCCTCCATAGATAAGTGCATTGTCATTGCTTTTTGTGATTCTTAAGTCTGAAGGTGGAAGACTACCTACTTCAGAGTATAGGGATAGGGCGTGGGTGTGCTAATTACAAATTCAGATGTCTAAGCCATGTCTTAGATTTAGCTGACTCAGAATCTTAGCGTGGGTGTCTGAATTTTAACAAGCTCCTCATATGATTCCTGCTGCACACTGAAGTTTGAATGTCATTGCTCTGGGCACCAGGTTTTGCTCATAGTCCCAACCACACCTTAGTCTCTCCACTACGGCTTAATCAGTATGAAGCCACCCTTTCCCAAAGCAGCAAATAGCACCTAAGCCAGGCTCCTGGTGTCAGAACAAGCGTGGTATCTTCTGAGATATGAAAGTCTTTCATTTAGTTGTCAGGAACCAATATGTGGGTGGGCTGTGGGTGTGCAGGTTATATCAGAGAATGAAAAACAGATTAGTAGCAACTCCTTTCATAATGAACCTTAAAACCCATCTCTAACGCTCTTTGATGTCTTATATCTGTATCCCCTGGTGGTGTCTACCTGTAGTTTTATGAAATATATGAGAACCACCGAAAAAGATGTAGGAAGTCATGATAGATCCATGGCAAGATTCCACCAACCACTGAAAGCTAGGTTCTAAAAGTTAAGTCAGAGTTGACAGAAAAGGAAGAGGCCCAGGCCCAGGAAGCTTGACATGTAGAAAATTATGGAAAATAACTTAGCCAGGTTCAGAGACAAAGCCAGGGTGTGTACTCGTATTTCAGTGCTCTCGTTTGGATTTGGTGCTTTTTCCTGAATGTCAGTGTCTCAGCAACATCTCCCTGGTTCCTTTTAACTTTTAATGGTGCTTTTTTTTTTTTTTTTTTTTTTGAGACAGAGTCTCACTTTGTTGCCCAGGCTGGAGTGAGTGCCATGGCGTCAGCCTAGCTCATAGCAACCTCAAACTCCTGGACTCGAGCGATCCTCCTGCCTCAGCCTCCCGAGTAGCTGGGACTACAGGCATACACCACCATGCCCGGCTACTTTTTCCTATATATATTAGTTGGCCAATTAATTTCTATTTATAGTAAAGATGGGGTCTCACTCTTGCTCAGGCTAGTTTCGAACTCTTGACCTCGAGCAACCCACCTGCGTCAGCCTCCCAGAGTGCTAGGATTACAGGCGTGAGCCACCGGGCTCAGCCACTTTTAATGCTTCTTAGGGTCCTCAGGCCATTGTGAGGCTTGTCTAGAACTACAAGTAGTTTAAGAAGTGTCCATTAACCTGGGCCCCATCTCTCATTGTAAGATTGACTTGCTCTGATGCTGCTTTCTGGAGATAAATCATGTGTCAAATAATCTTTTTCCTTTCATTGGAGGTCAGTATGACATCAGTATCAGAGATGAGTTTTTAGCTCTTCTGTATACTTTGATAGAAAGATCTCAAGTATGTGAAATTAAGCATACATCTGGGATTGCAGAGGATGGTCTTGATTTATGCGTATTGTCCTGATTGATAAATTAGTGGTTTCTTATTTCACAGTCACAAGTTTCCCAATGAACAAAATACATGATCACTCTTTATACCTAGTATCAAAATTGAAGCTGCTTCTTTCCATCAAGAGACAGGCAATGCTGTGCCATTCAGATTTAGTGTGCCCTGGGATGGATCTTAACCCTGTCGAGGCAGAGACTAGAAAAAGAACAACACTTGTGAATGGCTAGTCTGCTTTATTCTGTTTCCTCTCAGTGCTGAATTGTTTTATTCCTTCAAAGCATGGTGTACTTCTTAAAAAAAGTTATAGACTATTATGCAGTCAGAAGTTAAGATTGCAAAAGACCAACTGATGGTTAACTAATGTACAGTGGTAACCAGGCAGATGAGTCCACTGCCCTGCGCACAAGCAGGTGTCACTGTTGCATCTGAATAGTATTCCCCAGGGTGGTGTGATACAGTCTCCTGGCCACTGCAGTGGCCCTTGGGACACAAGATTGTCAGTTAGTGTTGCCTTGGGAATGTTACACTAAGTGTACAATTCCCATTACATTTGTGTCATTACCTTCAGCTATAATAGGTATGGCATAATTTTGAAGTTGTATGTGGGGGAGCATGCAGATACACATCCCTGTATATATGGTGCCAAGTCAGCTGTAATAATGAAAAGATTTGGTCATTTTGGAAAGTAAAACTAGTTGATAAATTCATTTTATCTAGTTTTTGTTCTCCATAAAATTTGTCTTCGATTATTTCTAGCTGTGGTTTCTGTTGGATATTTTTACTTTGACAGATTTTAACAAGCTCCAGGCATTGATTTAACTTTATTTTTAGCTGCATGAAACTACCAAATATTTTCAGAATGTGTCCTGTTTTGTCCTTGACTGGCTCTGAGTCCAGGTTGTCTCCTCCGTGCAGTCCTGAGTTAATGGGAGTGTTTCCTTCCTGGTCCCTGTCTGCTGCCCAACTGCCCACCCTCCCCTCTGTTTGCCTGGGTATTATCGCAGTGCAGGTTCTGTACTTTGCTCAGTTCCAACCTCTGGCATGTTACCCTGTGGATGACACAGAGCTATAGAGCTTGTTTTTCTCAGCTATTTCGATAAATGGCTCAACAAAAGGAAAAGAAAAAAATCACCACTAACAACAAAAAACAAACCACAAATATTAGAGTCTTTGTCCCCAAAGCTATGAGACTGATAATGTCAGTTTGCTTACCTTGTTGTATTATAGGGCCATGCTTCATTTTCTTTTCCTTTTTTTTTCTTTCTTACAGTTATAGGCATTTTGGTACTTTGTAAATATAGTGCACACAGCCAGATTATTTTCAGAGTTTGAAATAACAGGAAGTGATCACCCTTAGAAGTAGTCCAGTGACACATTTCAACATGCCATTATACAGGTGTGAGTGTTTTCAATACTGACTAACAAAAGTCTTAAGTCATTCTCCTGGTGTGTCTTCAGCAATGTGAGGCCATATACTTTGACAGTTCTATTTCAACACAGCAGTGCATTTAAGATCCTTTTGACTTCTCTTTAGATTTACTTAGCTCCTAACTTGCATAAAGTGGTTCTTAATTCTTGGGTGGGGAACTGAAACGCATTTTCTATTTTTACACTTCTTATCAGAGGCTCAAAGTTGACTTACATCATTTAGTAAAAGGGTGGTGATAGATTACTGGTCATTTAAGCAATATGCATGTGGTATTCAAAGAATAAAAGTAACAATAAGCCATATCTGGTGTGCTAACAGTGGCTAATTTCCAACCTCCAAGTCTTAGCTCAGATGTCATCTTAAGGAGGCTCCTCTGAGCATCTAACATTTGAACAACCCCTACCCACTCCTGGCTCTTGCAGTCCTTTTTATCATGCTCTTTGTGTTTTTTGTCTTAGCAGTGATCACCTAACATAATTTTCTCATTGTTTGTGTCTTCTAAGAAACTTTTTTTTGTTTATTGATTTACACAGATTGCTCAGAACAGTGTCTGGTATGTGGTTGGTGCTCAAGAACTACTGAAATAGTTTTTTCTGATAGGACTGAAGCACTAGGTAATTCAATTGAGAACTAAATTATTCATAAAAGCACATTTTACAAATAGGCTATTCAAGGAACTTTGGAAACCCCTTGGTGCTTTACTAGAAAGAAGATCTGGAGGCAGAAAACAGGGTTTAAATCCTTGCTCTGCCACTTGACTGCATCTGTGACATGGACCGGTTTATCATCTGTACAAATGAAATTCTGGGTTTCCTTCCTGTTAAGTAGACACAATAATTATATTACAGTTCATTATGAATATTAAGTAAATCCTTTGCATACCATTAAACAGCATTCTTCTAAAGACTAAATTCCATTTGAAATTAAAATGGCAATATCTTGGGGCGGCTGGCAGGAATCTTCTTCCAGGTTGTTTTTGTCTTTTTATTCATTGGTAATGGAAAATGCAGGCTGTGGCCATGGCTCAAGGAAAATGAAGCAGAGTATGTTGAACTGACATCTCAAAAGATAGCTCTGACTGTGAGCACAGTAGGGAGGGCTCTTCTCCTTTCTGTCAGACTCGACTTTAGGACTGATTTTCTTCATGGCAGTAGCTGCTATTTGTCCTCAAAGACGACACTGTGTGTCTCCTTTTACATGGCAGTAGGTAAAAACTAGACATGGAACAGAGTAGATATAATATTTTTCAGCCCTATCAGTCTGTAATTAACATCATAAATCATTTTAAACTCATTTTGGTATTTTGGCTAAATAGTTATAAGATATACAAATATCATTCTGTACATACATTAACAAATATAACCAACTGCCATCATTACTTTTTATCCCACCATAGCAGGATGAACTGTGTCAGTCTTTGTCTTCCAAAGAGGGCCCTTGCAGGTCAGGTGTCCTCCGCAATCCAGACGCGCAGGGCAGAAGCCTTTCCTCCCTCCAACATTCAGTCTATTGCGGGGGAACAGCTAGTTCTGGAATGGCAAATGATGTGTCTTTTTTTCTTTGCCTTATTTTGGTCAACTTTATAATCTCTAAATGGCAGAACTCTCAGGGACCCACACTTCTTAAATACTCATGAGTAAGCAAGAAGGGAAATTAAAGGAGAAAGGTAGGAAAGGAAAACAAACACTTATTGGCTAATTATATCTAAATCACTGTGCTAGTTAAATAATCTTTGAAGCTAAACTAGGGTAAATATGTTAATTCATTTTGATTGCAATTGGAGGGAGAAGGTTTAATTTTTCCAAGATTAACTAGCCACTAATGTTGAGCTATGTAGCTAAATTCAAACTCAGTTCTAATTGCAGATCTCATCCTTGGGCCTTCACCATGGTCAGCAAATTAGAGTCTTCTACTGATTCCATGCAGGGTTTTGATAGAAAATATTGAAGCTATAGGATGTTCGTTTCTCTTTGTAATGGTCCCTTGTTCTCTTGAGTTGCTTCTGCTTTCTGTTTACAAATTCACAGGTTACTGTACACATCAAGCTCTCTCCTTACGTTGCTTTCTATCTGGAACACCACTCAGCACACCGGCCTAATGAGCTCTCCAGGAGCACCTCCTATGTGAGGATTAGGTATGACCAGGAGTGACTGAAAAACTAAAACAAAAGTGGCTTAAGTAAAGTAGTAGTTTATTCCACTCTAATGTAAAAGCCCAGGTTTAGTGTGAAGACTCTGCTTCTGCCCTTTGCTTCCCACCAACTGGGTAGCCCTTGTCCTTAAGGTCAAAGGCAACTTCTGTGTTCACTGTAGTCAGCTGGAAGAAGAGATACAGGAGAGGACAGACCAACTATCTTTTAAGGAAGTTTTCCTGAAGCTGCAAAGTAAGGACAGTTCAACTTATTTCTGCTGGCTAGAGCTTAGTAACACAGCCACATCTAGCTGCAAGTGGATTTGGAAAATCTAGTCTTTATTTTGGATGGTCATCTGTCTGGCTCAAAATTTTATTATTAAGGAAAAAGAACATAATGGATACTCTTTATGAACCAGTTCCTAATACCTCCTCCAATGCTACTTTAGAAAGCTTGGCAACATAATTCTTTGTGCAGCCACGGTCTCCTGTATTACCATACTTTTGTTAAACCATCTATACATTTTATGTTGCTCCTTTTTGCATTGTTTACTTTGTGTTTAATATATATTACTTGCCAAATTGTATTTTAGGTCCAGCAAGGTTGGGACCATATCTTATTTGTCTCTGTGTCCTTGGTACCCACCAAGTGCCTTAGAGCTAATGATTGTCAAATGAAGAATGAATAAGTATATGAATGCATATACTAAGAAATGAAATTTACTTATTGACTTTTAGAGCTTATCCACGTCAGCTGCTCCACTTAATCTAGACTCTTCTTGTTTATTTAATAATTAAACATTAATTGCTTAACCAAGCAACCAGGCAGTCCTTTATCAGTGAAAAGTGAAATGATTTTCAGTAAAGTTATGGGACACATACTATAAAATGAGTTTAAAATGTTTGTATCATTGAGGTACAATTCTAAGTAAATGAATATGTTCAATGTAGTGACTACATAGTAATAAGATGACATTAACATTCTGAAATTCCCAAAGTCAATTTAGTACTGTGCAAATAAGAGACTGAGAGTTATTTTTATAAAGTATAAGGCTAATTATCACCCCCTCTCCCTTTTTTACCACATTGGCTAAATAAATCATAGTAGACCTAAGATGGGTGAACATTAAGTGAAATTAGTTATTTTGAAACCCTATCTTGCTCCTTTCTTTCTGCTTAATAAGGATTTTTAGATAGAGGTTAAGTGATTTGCATAGTTTTCCCAGTTTTAATTTCATCCTCTTTTTGAAAGTTTAGTGGTACATTTATCCTTTGTGACCACATTTGTATACTTTTTGTCTTAAGAGTTTGACAGAATCTTAAAAGTCTGTATTATTTGAATTGGGTCTTGAGAGATGTGGCAAAGATGGCTTGTGCCTCAGCATTCGTTATCCTCTTTTACTGTAGCAATAGATTTCTTAGCCGGGCACGTAGCCATCAAAATATAAAGACTCGATTTTCCTTTTCTAATTGCAGCTTGGGATAAATGTGCCAGTTAGTTAACTCTTATGACTTTCAGTTTTCTCATTCATAAATAAGAAATAATACTTCTCAGGATTTCATGATTTTGTGCATAATTCCACTGGAGTGTGTTAATCCTAAAATTCTCTAACTTTTCCTTTAGAGGTGGCTCTCTTCCATGGCCTTACGTTCCTTGAGACCCAGATTATATTTAATTTATCTTTGTGTCCCAATTAATGATACATTTTTGTTGAATCTAAAACGACTGTGTAGTAATAAAGACTAAAAGAGACTGGGCATATTTCATATCCTGCATATTAAATACAAATCTCAAAATTCTCTAGCTGGGATAGAGGTGAGGCATCTTTGGAAGCAAAATCAAGCCTCAAATTCAAACTTCAGGGCACAGATTGGCGAGTCACTTCCTAATGATCCCTGTTTGCTTCCTATGTGGCAGGGGTCCTCAAACTATGGCCCACGGGTCACATGTAGCCTGCCGAGGACATTATCCGGCCCACCAGGTGTTTTTGCTGCCGCTGCCTGTCCTGCTTAGCAGCCGACTCGTCCTGGGCCCACAGTGCGCATGTGTGGAATGTGTGCCACACTCTCCAATGGCCCTCCAATGGTCTGAGGGACAGTGAACTGGCCCCCTGTTTAAAAAGTTTGAGGACCCCTGGTGTATAGTGTCATCTAGTGACCCTGTGTCCTTTGTGCTCTATGCCATAGCTTTGGGGGCTCTCTTAGTTCCTCACCCTCACTGAGTTTTTCATAACCTCAAAGACTTCCAAAGATTTATCTAGAATATATGTGTCTCTATTTGTGTGGTTACTTATTAAGTCATTCTTCAGATTTCAGTTTTAGCTTCATTTCCCTGGAGAGCCCTCTGAAGCTTCCAACCTAAATTAGTTCCCTCAGTGCCAGACACAAATTTCCTCCTTCATGGAATATATAACAGTTTAACACACATACACAGGGGCTTTTCTTTAATGTCTCTTCCCTGGTGGAATCCAGGGTACAAAGGGAGGTTCTATATTGGATTTTTTTACTGTTTTCCCCTCATTGCCTAATATAATATTTGGCATATATCATGTTCACAAAATTTAAGTCAAGTGAAGGAAAGCTTCAGTATCTGTCTGAGTTTTAGGCAGTAGGATCATTTGTTAGGAGAATCTGTTTCAACATCATTCACTCAAGGCTTCTCCTTAGGAAGTGTTTTCAAAAACTGTGTTCTATTATCAACAAGGAAATATTTCCTTTTGTTTTTAGCTTTGATGTATTGATATTCTTCCAGTTTGCAATTGTATTAGTTTCCTAGGCCTGCTGTGGCAAATTTCCACAAACGGGTAGCTTAAAACAACAAAAATTTATTTTACACAGTTTGAGAGGTTAGAGTCCAAAATCAAATTGTTGGCAGGGCCGTGCTTTCTCCAATGGTTCTAAGGAGGAATCCTTCCTTGCCTTCTAGCTGTCAGCAGTAGTTGCTGACAATCATTGGCATTCCTTGGCTTCAGTTATATCACTCCACTCTCTGCCCCTGTTGTCACATGTCCTACATTCTTTGTGGGTTGTCACGTGGCCTGATAAGGACACCAGGTATTGGATTTAAGGCCTATCTTAATCTAGTAAGACCTCATGTTAACAACACCTGCAAAAAACCTATTTCCAGTAAAGATCACATTCTGAGGTACCAAGTGGACATGAATTTGGGGGGGACACTATTCAACCCAGTACAACTACTAATAGAAATTTAGTTGAATAATAGGCATTGACAAAGAATTTAGAGCCTTGAAGAATCTCATAATCAAAATGCAAGTTTGCAATCTTTTTGTTTTGTTTTTTTCTACAAAATAACCCTGTTTTTTGGTAGATGTTAATACGTTAGCTCCAGCATTTCAGGAAAGCATCTTAATGTTTAATAATATGTTTTGAGCATGTCTACATGTTTTATTAACTAATTACATGATAACTAAGATATTAATATCTTAATATAGAAAAACTTATAAGTCATAATGGATAGTTTCAAATTTATAGTGTGTATAAAAAGAACATTACACATTACATTTACTCTATGTATTAAGTTGTCCCTCAAATGTACAAACATGATCAGTAAAAGTACTAACCATGCATGGTTCTATCTTCAAGTTTTACTCACCTCTTTTCTACTCGAAGCATAAAATTAGAAATGCAATTATTTATTTGGCAAGAGAAACACATTAGGAAACTTCCAATAGGAGGGAAAAGAAAAAAAATATATAATATTTGCAAGAGTGAAGGCAGAAGCCTGTGTTGATTTGTAGTTCCTTCTAGAACATTGAAGAATATTACACTTGGCCTTATCTGGTGAGTCACATCTGCAGACATTTCCACAAGGCTATGATCAACACAGCTACAATAGATGGCTTCTTGGCCAGGGATGGTTCCCACGTGGCTCTTGAACTGCCAAAACAGACTCCAGACACCCTAGAGCCTGAACTGGAATTGGCAAGTCAGAAAGAGTGGATGAATAAATGCAAATTATTGTCAAATATTCAGTAATTCAAACAAGTGAAGTTCCTACAGCAAGGATATTGCTGGTCACAAAAACATTAAACTTCTAAATAAAGACCTGAAACATTTTTAGTATTAAAATTGAAATAGATATGAGTGGTACATACATTTAGGAAAGATGAATAAAAAGATAACTACCCAGTTTTTGGTGAATCAGTGAATGTCTGGCATGGTGGTGGTGAGTTAAGGAATAAATGTTTGTAAAGCGAAAATTGTCAGGAGTGTCTCTTCCCACCACATAGTTCAACAACAAACAATCACAAACATAAAGGGAGCATTTTCCTACTGCATCGTTTATTGTGGTGCATTTGCATGATTATCTTCTAATTTACAAATTTTTAATGATTACTCAATGGTCAATTTGGTTTTGTTATATGTCACTTTGCTTAAAGTCACAGTTTCCAAGAACGTATCGAGGACACTGAGGACTTACTGTACAGAAAACAGCATTTTAAACAAGGTTTTGTGTATACAGATGAAATCTTGAGGGCCACTAGGTAAGGTATGCTTGCCAAGAAATGACAGAAATTCACAAGCAGTATAAAAATAAATCTAAAATATAATATATTTAGGCCTAAAAAAGAGTGAAGACCAGGGGATCGTCATTTGGGGTATTTTTTGTAAACGGGTTATTGGGACCTAAGGAAAACTTTAGAAATGATCCTTTGGATTTTTTTAAATCATTTTTTGAAGTTGGATAATAATGGTTTTTACAATCTGCATGTGACTACTGTAATGTAGGGAGGTTTTTTGTTTGTTTGCTTAGTTGTTTTTAGAAATGGGATATTGCCCAGGCTGGATTCAGACTCCTGGGTTCAAGTGTTCCTCCTGCATCAGCCTACTGAGTAGCTGGGACTGCAGGTGTGTGCCACCACACCTGGCTTATTTGTTCATTCTTGGACAAAATAACCTGGGTCTTCATAGCCACATGCAATTAAAATCAGCATCCACCCTCCACAACAAGGTCAAGCTACGTAGTGGTTTCCAATCCCAGCTGCACATAACCATTCCTCGTGAGCTCTAAAATCCTCTGATGCCAGGGTCCCCTTGGAGAGGGACATCAGTCCCTGTGGGTATCTTTACTTTTTACAAACTGAAGTGATTTGTGTAGCCAGGGTTATAAAAAAACTCAACTCTGTGCTCTTTGTTTAACAATACAATGGAAACAGTGCTAGAAATAGTGGCTTGTGATCACTAATTTTATGTGTTGACTGAGCTAACGGGATGCCCAGATAGCTGGGAAAACATTTTTTTCTGAGTACCATGTTTCCCCGAAAGTAAGACCTACCCATAAAATAAGCCCTAGCAGGATTTCTAAGCATTTGCACAATATAAGCCCTACCCCCAAAATAAGACCTAGTGCTGGGCGTGGCTACACAGCGTGTCTGCACAACCCATGCATTTCGTGGTGGAGCGAGCGGTAAAGTAGCCCTTCTCATCTGCCCCATGAGAGCTCTATTGCTCGACATGAGAGATTGGGGCTAGTGGTTCTAAAGGAAATAGAGTCGCAAGAAATTCAGGATGGAATTTGGGGTTTGGAGAGTTATGATGATGTTCCAGAAGAAGATGACTTAACTATATTTGAATAAATGTAGATTGTTGTATCATACTTTAAAAAAATAACACATCCCCTGAAAATAAGCCCTAAGGGGTCTTCTTGAGGAAAAATATAAGATCCTGTCTTATTTTCGGGGAAACAGGGTAGGTCTGTGAAGGTGTTTCCAGAAAAGATTAGCATTTGAATCAGACTGAGTAAAGAAGATCCACCCTCACTGATGTAGGCAGTGTCACCAATCCACTGAGGGTCCTCATGGAACAAAGAGAAAGGGCCAATTCTTTCTCTCTCTTCTTGAGCTGAGACATCCAGCTTCTGTCACCCTCAGACGACGATGTCAGAGCTCCTGGTCTTAGGCCTCTAGACTTGGATTGAATCATACCACTGGCTTTCTGGTCCTCCTGCACTCGTGCTCTTTCTACACACAGACGTGTGCACACACACAAAAATAATTTATATATATATAGTCATGTGCCTCATATAGACATTTTGGTCAATAAGAGACTGCATATATGACAGTTGTCCCATAAGACTATAATACCATATTTTAAAATTTATTCTTTATTTCTATTTATTATTTTTAAGACCTTGCCCCCAAAATTATAATACCATATTTTTAAATGGATTTTTTTTAAGTTTTATTATTTTTGAGACAAGGTCTTGCTCTGTCCTGGGCTAGAGTGCAGTGGTGTCATCATAGTTCCCTGAAAGAGCTACAGACACGTGTAAGCATGCCTGACTAATTTCTCCATTTTTTGTAGAGACGGGGTCTTGCTTTTGCTCAGGGTCTCAAACTCCTGACCTCAAGAGATCATCCTGCCTCAGCCTCCTAAAGTACTAGGATTACAGGTGTTAGCCTCCACGCCCAGCCTTATAATACCATATTTTTATGGTACCTTTTCTATGTTTAGATATGTTTAGATACACAAGTGCTTACCATGGTGTCCCAGTTGCCTGTGGTGTTCAGTACAGTAACATGCTGTACGGGCTCATAGTCTAGGAGTGATATTTTAGCCTAAGTGTGTAGTGACTGTACCATCTAGATTTGTTTAGGTATACTCCGTGATGTTTGCACAACGATGAAATTGCCTAATGACACATTTTTCAGAACATATCCCTGTAGTTAAATGACACATGAGTATGTAAAATTGGTTCTGTTTTTCTGGAGAATCTTGATTAATACAGAGCTGCCTCTTCTGAACTTGCATTATTTTACTTCTGAGTAACAGACGTAGAATAATTCTTGCCAGACCCATGGTTCCTTCAATTTTGCAGTGTTGTAGAATCTGAGACAATCCTAGTTGATGAATTAGATTTCTGCTACAGACAAGTGGAGACTTTAGCATGAGGTTTCTTTGTACATCTTTAAGACAATAAACCACTTTCCTTCCATCACCTGTCTTTTATTTTTATCTGAATGAAAGACATTGCTAAGTGAACTTAGAAGACAGCCCCCAGCCCCAAGTCTTCCCTCCCGCTTTACAGTGCGTGGGGTCTGGAGTTCCAAAACGAGCATCTACTTATGGCCACTAGATGGCAGACCAGACCCATTTAAAATAACAACTCATTGCCACCTCAATTATTGGTTGCAACTAGCATTTTTCCTTTTTAATCAGTCTCATTAGAGTGTGTCACCTTTCTGTAAACAAAGACCACAGAATCTTAATAGACAAAAATTGAGAAGTCATCTCGTTCATTTATTGTCAACCTTTAAAAAATCTCCCAAGGGAGGAAGATACATTACACATTTTGGTTATCTGTAGTCTCTAGTGTTTTCAGTGTTCAGATGAAATACAAACACTCCTGTTTCAGACACCTGTACATACTTCTGTTCAAAAAGCTAACAATGATGCAGATTTCGAAATACAATTACTGAAGGAAATAGAGGGCTTAAAAATAATATAATATAGATTTATCCACTCGTTTTTAATAGAAAAAGAGGGAGACCTAATAAAGATTACCGAATGTTTGAATCTTAGTCTCTTTTTTATACCTTTTAGAATTCTTGCATCTATGAAAGATGAATTGGCACAAACAACTCACTTGAAGTTTTGTTACTGGATTGTCACTGCAATCCAAGAAGCAGGTATCAATTATATTAGTACAGCTTGTTTCTCAATTTATAGATAGAAAAACATTTTTGAAGGGGGTGTTTCTTGTAAAGAGATAGTATTACTTAACAAGCATCTTGTGTGTGTCTACAAACCTAGTGTCTGACACTTAGTAGGCACACAATAAATACTTAAGCAATCAAATTATTCAGTAAATGAAAAATGGACATGGTCTCTGGCCTCATGGAAACTATAGCCTTTCTATTAATGAGTTAACACTCTTAGAATTTATCCTAAGCATATAATGTAAATTTAATCTCAATGAGAAAAAAATTTGATAGATATGAATATTAAGTAAGAAATAACCAGAGTCATATAAGGAAAAAAATAAAGGAACGTTCACAGATGATTTATACGTGTGGAACACATACCACGGAACCAGAAACATCCTGTCCAAAATAATACAGTTGTTCAACAAAGTGATACATTGAAATTTAGTTGGTGAAATGAGAAAAAGCCAAACCATTTGCATCTAAATTTGTGAGATTTTCCATCCATAGCATATGATTTTATTGACTTTTCACTTAGATTTATGTAAATCTGATCTAACAAAAATATGGTCTAAATGGGTGGGTTGAAGATCATGTTTATGATCTGTAGGCTCTAGATTTTTTCCAGTTTATTCACCTACTTAGGTCTTCAAAACTTTGGAAGTAAGTCTTGGGCACTCACCTAATTGTTATTAAGATGTTCAAGAAGCTCAAGAATTCTGGAAGGCCTGACTGGGGGGGATACCTTTCACTGAAGATTTTTCTTTGTTTTTATTGTGTTTAGTCACTTAACTGTTTTAGCTTAATTTAACAAAAAAGTATGAAGAGATATTTATTCAATATCATGAGACTAAGCTTCTACTGGGCCAATGGTTAAGGGTGAGGAAGGGAATCAAAGACAGACAACATGAAGAAGAATGAAACAGGACCCATATCTCTTTCCATAAATGAAAATTCAAAATGAATAAAACAACTTAACTATAAGTCATGGAACCATAAAATTTCTAGAAGACATCATAAGAAAAACTCTTTAAACATTGGCCTATGCAAAGAATTTATAGAACTAAAACCTCAAAGGCAAATACAGCAATAACAAAAATAAATAAATGAGATTTATTAAATTAAAAAGCTTCTGCACAGCAAAGGAAATAATCAATAGAGTAAATAGACAACCCACAGAATGGAGAAAATGTTTGCAAACTATGCATCTGATAAAGGGCTAATATCCAAAATCTACAAAGAACTCAAATCCACAAGAAAAAACAAAAGCAAAACCCCATTAAAAAGTGGGCAAAAGACATGAACAGAAGTTTTTCAAAAGAAGATAGACAAATAGCCACCAATCATTTGAAAAAATGCTCAACATCTCTAATAGTCAGGGAAATCTAAATTAAAAACTACAGTGAGATACCACTTTACTCCTATCAGAATGGCCATTATTAAAAAGTAAAAAAAAAACAAAAACAGTATATGCTAGTATGGATGCAGAGATAAGGGAAACTTATACCCTGTTAGTGGGGCTGAAAATTAGTACACTGTCTATGGATAACAGTATGGAGATTCCTTAAAGAAATAAGTGTAGACTTAACCATCCAATTCAGCAATCCTATTACTGGGTATCTACCCAAAGGAAAATGAATAATTTTATCAAAAAAACACCTGTACATGAATGTTTATTGCAGTACAATTCACAATTTCAAAGATGTAGAATCAACCTAAGTGCCCATTAATTCATGAGTGGATAAAGAGAATATATATATAAACCATGGAGTACTACTCAGCCATAAAAAGGAATGAAATAATGTCTTTTGCAGCATCTTGCATGGAACTGGAGACCATTATTCTAAGTGAAGTATCTCAGGAATGGAAAACCAAACATCATATGTTCTCATTAGTAAGTGTAAAAATAGATACACAGGTCACAAAGTAATATAAAGGACAAGAGAAATCAAGAAGGGGGGAGGGTGGTAAGGGGGCTGTGGGATAAAAACTTACTTATTGGGTACAATGAACACTATCCTGGTGATGGACCCACTAAAAACTCTGACTTAAGCATTCCACAAGTTATATATGTAACAAGAAATTTGTACCTCCTTAATATTTTGAAATAAAAAAATACTATATAGCAGATAAACTTATATAATTAATCTCTAGGAGTGTGGGTTTTAAGAAGGTACCATGAAGGTACCTTGGTACCCAGGTACCATGAAGATGAAGGAGAATTGCTTTTCTTTCCATACAAAAGGATCTAAAGGTACGACCTGTTCACTGGGCCTGATGCCAGTTTGGTGCCATCATTTCTGATTTAGTTGTGTGATCATGGGCTCTGATGTTGATGGTTGATCCACCATCTTTCTTCCCTTCTAGCATTACCATCTTATGTAATAATGCTTTGATTTTAATTTTGCCTATTTCAAGTGAATTCGTTTGCTCTACCTGCAGTTATGAAACCACATAGTCATGTAAACAGCATGCTGTGTGTGGTGTTTACACATTGTCCCTCCATCCTAGAAAATAAGTGTTGTGTGGGCTCTGCGATGTTGAGTCGAGTATGTACGTGAATGAGATACCCGGATCCAAAGCTCTGGCAGAGGAACTACACAGAGGCAGAGAGGAGTATTTAAGTACTCAACGGTCTGCCAGGTGGACCAAACCTCTTCTGTGATGACCACTGCCCAGTATGGTTGAGGTTGTGCATGAGCTTTCCAAAGCTAGATTACCCAGGTTCAAATCCCAATTCTTCCATTTACTAACTATAAAACTTTGGGAAAATATGTATGCTTTCTGTGGTTTAGATGCTCCATCTGACAAATGGGGATAACTAGGTCACCTATGTCATAGGGTGGTTGTGGGGATTGAATATTAATACTTTAGTACATGAAAAGTGCTTGGTACTTCAAAATGCACAATAAATATTACTTTTTATATTGTTTATTCCTCTCTCAATTGGATCCCTTTTGCTACATCTTCTCTTTTTTAAGACATTCTGCCCAATGCTAAACTTCCTTGCTTGTTTTCGCCATTATAATCTACTTCAGAGGAAAATTACCACATGCGGATTGTCAAGGTATTCTGAGATGATCATTTCTACTTTCCAAATGTCTGTTTCTCTTCTGCTTTCATTGTTCAGTTTCATGTCATGATATTATTCTGACCATGATGATATCAGTAGAATAGATCTTCAGTCACATTCTCTGTGCACAGTGACTAATGGATAGACATGAGTTTTTATATTATTTAAATTTCCATTATGGAAACATTTTAAACATTAAGTAATGTAGACACAATAGTTTGAAGAACTGCCATGTGCCTATCACCCAGCTTCAACAAATACCAATTTACTTCCCAGTCAAGACTAGTTTGAAATATCAGACATCATATGATTTCATTGGTCAGTACATTTCCCTGCTTGTTTTCTGTTTTTAAGCACGTTACATAGGGTTTCACAATGGTCACTGGTTGCTCTTTTACCTTTGATTTTTTTTTTTTTTTTTGAGACAGAGTCTCACTTTATTGCCCAGGCTAGAGTGAGTGCCGTGGCATCAGCCTAGCTCACAGCAACCTCAAACTCCTGGGCTCAAGCAATCCTGCTGCCTCAGCCTCCCAAGTAGCTGGGACTACAGGCATGCGCCACCATGCCCGGCTAATTTTTTCTATATATATATTAGTTGGCCAATTAATTTCTTTCTATTTATAGTAGAGATGGGGTCTCCCTCTTGCTCAGGCTGGTCTCGAACTCCTGAGCTCCAACGATCTGCCCACCTCGGCCTCCCAGAGAGCTAGGATTACAGGCTTGAGCCACCGCGCCCGGCCTTACCTTTGTTTTTGTTGCTTCAATAAATTGAATCATTTGTCTCTTTGAGTTTTCCAGTCTTGATTTTGCTGAGTGCAGCTCTGTATTATTGCTTGACATATTCTTCTGTTTCATGCATATTCTGTATATTCATAACAAGATAGACACTTGACAAGATTCAGATTGGATTTATTTTGGGGAAAAAGCATTCTACTATTTTATAATAAGGGTGGTGTTCTTGAATTCAGAAGTACTTAATATCTGATGTCTCTTTATATAATGTTAGACACATTTGATGATCATTAACTGGGTCCATTAATTCATGACACAAAATGGTGACAAAATGGTGATATTTTAAATTAAACCATTCCCTGTTCATTTATTGGCTGAAATATTTCTATAAATAATGACTTCACTTCATCAGTTATTAGGTTAATCTTTCTTATTGTCTGTATAAGAGATATTGCAGGAGAAATATTTGATTTTCTTTACTAGCTTTTTAAGGAATCAGTAGGGGAGGATATTTTCACTTTTATAAAATAAAAATAATTTCATGCTTACATAAAAATGTTACAAGTGTGAACTAAAATAAAATTTTAAGGCTCAACCCCCAATGGCTGACTAAATGGACCCCATCGTGGCCAAAGGAATATCCTAAAACTAAATTGTCTGCCAGGAGGAAAGAGGTCAGACAGGCCTCATCATGCCCCCCTCCCTTCTTGAGGACTTCCTTTGTAACCCATTAACAGGCCTAAGGGTATGCAAGACACACCTGCAGGTCCCAAATTTATACAATAAATCTATGTCTGGTGGCTTATCTCTGATAACAGCCCCTTATGTTAAAACATTCCCAAGCCTTTAGACAAAGCTTCATGTCTTTAACCAATTATAGGCCAAAAAATCTTTAAACCCACCTATAACCTGTAAGCCTCCCCCCCACTTCAAGACGTCCCACCTTTTTGGGCCAAACCAATGTATACCTCCCATGTATTGATTTATGACTCTACCTGTAAACCCTGTCTCCCTGAAATGTATAAAACCAAACTGTCACCTAACCACATCGAGTCCAGTAGCTCAAGGCCTCTTGGCAGTGGCTCCGGGTCATGGTCCTCAAATTTGGCTCAGAATAAATGTCTTTAAAATTATTTTACAGAGTTTGGCTTTTTTTCCATTGACACAAGAAAGATACAAATAATTAGTAACTAGTCTTGACTCAGATTCCTCACATGTTAACGTGTTACAGTTGCTTTATTCTTCTTTCTCTTGCATGGGCTCTCTCTCTCTGTATAAGTGTGTATGAATACACAAACGCATACATACGGTCAAAGAAAAATTGTACAGAATTAAACAAGCAAGAAAGATTTTATTCAAGATTATTGCAATAGAGGAGAGATTGAATCCAGTTTTCCTGAAACAAAAGATGGGGGAGTTTTTAAGAAATGAGGCGAGCTAGTGGAAAGGTACTGGAAGAAATATGGGCACATTGGTTAATGTGATTGGGCATCTATATTTGCTAATCAGTACTTATCAAAGTTAGGCTCTTACCCTCCCACAAAGCCTGGGAGGCAGAGGCCCTATCTTTGTTCCTTACATTTCCAAGTGAGGTTCCCAGGTCTGTGAGAAAGACTTTACTGAATTATAAAACTGGCAAGATCCTGGAGAAGATTTACATCTCAAAAGGGCAGAGAAAGAATTTGTAATTGCAAGTTTTCTAAAGTAAATGCTCTGAGAAAAGGGAGCCAGGGACCTATAGTCAAGAAGAAACCTGTCTAAAATTTAGTCCAGATGAGCGAGACCTTAAGGCTGATCTTGGACATTATGTATGTATATATGCATATATGTATATACACATACATATATATATATAAAATTGATATTTCTGTACTATTTACAGTTTAAAGTACATTGCAGACATGATGTTCCCTTAACCCCTAAATATGTAATGTGTATTAATATTTCCTCAAAAGTCAACTTATATCTGAAAGTTCTGGTATTTGGAGTGGCTAGTGGCTCTGGGTGGCTAGTTTGTTATAGGTCATTTGACTACTCTTGTAGAACTGGACACACTTCTCTTAGAATTGGCTAGACTTGTTTCTTACTGTTCTTGCTCCATTTTTCACCAAGCAGAAGGGAGGCCATTTTGCAGCTTCTAGTTACATGAGAGCAATACAAGAAAATGGGAGATATATACTGATTTTAATTTTCTGTATAACTCTCCATTTTTATTTGCCCTCTGAAATATTGACCATGATATTTGAATTGTCAAATATCATTGATATATTGATATTTAAATTGTCAAATAAATTGAATTCAAATTGCATTTGAATTGTCAATGTCATGCTGATTTCATTTTACTAATGTGGGATATATTTATAGTTTTATTTTTCACAGTGACATTAACAAAATCATTTATCAGTATTAAGCAGCACACATTACACAAAGCCATCTTCACTTGCATCCGTCTCTGATTTGGACATAGACAAGAAAACATTTTCAGTCCCTGCTCTCCCTCAAAATTCAGGACAGTTATCCACAACATTGGTCGATAATGATTAGTTTAATCAAATAGAAATGAAAGATATGGGAGTGCAGATATCTCGGTAACATACTGACTTCAATTCCTTTGGATGTATACCCAGATGTGAAATTCCTGGATTGTAGGGTAATTCTATTTTTAGTTTTTTGAGGATTCTTCATACTGTTTTCCATAGTGGCTGTTTAATTTACAATGGCAAAAACAGTGTAAGTGTTCCCTTTTCTCCATACCCCATAACACTTGTTATCTTTTATCTTTTTGATAATAGCCATTCTCACAAGTGTGAGGTGATACTTCATTGTGGCTTTAATTTGCATCTCCCTGGTGAATAGAGTTGTGGAGCATTTTTTCATATACCTGTTGGCCATTTGTATGTTTTCTTTTGCAATATTATTCGCAATAGCCAAAATATGGAAGCAACCTAAGTGTCCGCCAATAGACGATATAAATAAAGAAAATATGGTGTATATATTTAGAATAAATAATGAAAATATAGTGTATATTTACAGTGAAATACTACTCAGCCATAACAGAGAAGGAAATTATGTTATTTGCAGCAACATGGATGAACCTGGAGAACATTATGTTAAAACCAGGCACAGAAAGACAAATGCCACATCATGTCATGTATATGTGGAAGCTAAAAAAGTCAAACTCATGGAAGTAGAATAGAGTGGTGGTTACCAGGGACAGGGGAGTGAGCATAGGGAATGGGGAGATGATGCTCAAAGAGTACAAAATTCTAGTTTTGACAGATGTAATATGCTTTTGAGATCTATTGCACGAAAAATTATAAGTATGTGAGGTGATATGTTAATTAGCTTGATTTCATCATTCTACAATAAATACATATATCAAAACATCACAATGAACTCCCAAAATTTGTCAGTTAAAACAAAAACAGAATAAAAGAACCAACTGAAACCTGTGTTATAATGTGAAAAATCTGCATAATGTTATTTTCCTTATCAGCACTTGAAAGTGTCTAATGACAATTTTGCAGAGGGAGGATGAGTCATGTGCCAATAAAGGCATTAGAATGTGAAATATTAATCTTATCAGAGATTCTTGTTGAAAGAGGTTTTATAAACCAGAATAGAAACGAATAAATATAGTTTGATTTCACAATACAATGATTTCATGTTTATTTTGAATAAACATATGACTAATTAATAAATTACTGCATGCATGTGGGACTAAAATAAGGTGTTAATACTTCATACAGCAGCTTCAAATAGCTTGACTGCTGCAGCTGTCTCTCCCTATGTGGTTGGAAACTTGTTCTGTAGTGAGCTATTGGTGGGCTTCAGGTTTCTCTCTCTGAAATAGCCCAAGAATAGTAACAACAAGGTCACTTCTTGTTGGTTGAAAGCTCCCGAAAGTTTTTTAAGGGTCACTAAAATGGTTCTGAAGCCCCTCACAAGAGGATTTAGAGAAAACTTCTGCATTATAAAACTCTGTGGTCTATGATTTTGCTGTTGGACCTTGAGCATGAAAGAAAAGAAAGGGAGAGAAACAAATGCCTGGACAGGGATCGGGGAGCAGCTTCAGGACAGGCAACTGGACATCAGTCATCAAATCAGTAGTTACCCGCCAGGCTCAAGGACGCACAAACGACAATTTGTGGCTGATACACTCATTCACTCACTATCAGTCAGTTTCTAAGATATCAAGCTCTAGAAACCAGCTGGAAATAAATATGAGGAGAAAAGGTCTCATTATCAAGAAACCCAATTATTGTTAAAATTTCATTGAAAGAACTCATTCTCTTTCAATGGAGTGGTAATGTAGTATTGATTTAATTTAAACATAACCTATAATGATGGCTAATATTTATTGGCATTTACCATACACCAGGCTTTGTGCTAAGCATTTGTGTGCATTAGGTCATATAATCATTGACATAAAGCAGCCAGATAGATCACAATACTGTCTACATCTTACATGTGAGAACACTGAGGATGATCAGTGAATGTGTGCAATCTCATCTAGCTAGCAATTGGAAGATCTAATAGTCTAAGCAAGGTTTATAACCTGTTCCAGATAGGTGAGCATGAAGAAATACAATATACATAATTACATAAAAGTCTGATTTCTTTCATTTATCCCTGCAATTTTGTAACTGAATTTAGCTATATAAATAAGCATGCATGCAGTAATGAATATTGATTATTTAATCATTAGTTTCTGTACATATACTTGTCTGTGTACTATCTACCTGTTCTCATGGAGCCAAAAATATAGATTTTTGGTATATGGTTAAACATTCTGTTTTCCACTACAACCAAAGTAGTTTTGGGAGTCTTGTCATGCTGAATGAATTATGTCTTGTCTCCTTGTTGCTCTCTTTCCATGTTTTCTGTCCCTTAAGGAGCATATATTTACTTTAAAAATAACTTTCTCTCCTTTGTTTGTCTATTTGAGAATTTATGATACTTTTTAACATAATACACTGCAACTTATTATGGCATTTTCATTGAGAGGGCAAAATTTTTAATTTCCCTAGGATTTAGAAGAAGTTAAATTCTTTGCCCAAAGTGTACATTGCTCCCTTCTTTTTTGGTGCTGTGTGTGTAGAAATCTCTGACTGGAAAGATGTAAATGAAAGCTTGTCACTATAGTCTGAATATAGAAATTGTAGGGAATTTTTCCCTCCAATATATATCAATTTTATGTTTATTATACTCTAGTAAACATAAAATTATCTGGTGGTAAAATTATGAATAGGCACTGTGTCTGTTTAGGAGTTCAGGCCTTGGGAAATACTAATAAACATCAGTTACAATGCAATGTAATAAATGATCCAGCTGAGGTATGTACCATGTGCTATTATTAGAGAGTTCAGAATTATCCTCTTGCTTTGCCACCTCAGCTGTGTTGCACAATAGTGTAGGAAACATAATTTATGACCTGCTTGAGAAAAGCCTTCCACGTTATCTACGATATCTGAATTTACACTGTAGTGTATAGTAATATATGTTGGCATGCAGTATTATATTCAATAGGTAAATCAAATTATAATGTCTGTTCCCTTTTATTTTGTAATTACATACTGTAAAACTACTGACCAAATGGAATACGGAAGAACATGTCATTTATCAGGTCATTCTTATAACATATAAATAATTTTTTTTTTTTTTTTTTGAGACAGAGTCTCGCTTTGTTGCCCAGGCTAGAGTGAGTGCCGTGGCGTCAGCCTAGCTCACAGCAACCTCAATCTCCTGGGCTCAAGCAATCCTATTGCCTCAGCCTTCCTAGTAGCTGGGACTACAGGCATGCGCCACCATGCCCAGCTCATTTTTTCTTTATATATTAGTTGGCCAATTAATTTCTTTCTATTTATAGTAGAGATGGGGTCTCACTCTTGCTCAGGCTGGTTTCGAACTCCTGACCTTGAGCAATCCACCCGCCTCGGCCTCCCAGAGAGCTAGGATTACAGGCGTGAGCCACCGCGCCCGGCCAATAATTTTTGTTTTTATAAAATTATTGTGAGTTCTTTTTTATTGGTTTTGTTTTAGTTGTGGTTGTATTTAGATATATTTCACATCTTTCTGACCAAATTCAAATAATAAACTGCATCGATGTCTTCTTTTAATAACCCCATTAAATTAAGAATCATCAGATGTTTCTTAGTCTTAATGAATAGGGAATTTCTATTTATACCAATGATATTTTCCATGATACTGAATTCTCTACATAGTTCTGCTGAGCTAATATCATTGCATTTGAAATTTGCTTAGCCTTTATCGTACTGACATTTTTATATAATATTTTTAATATCATGAGAACAATTTATGAGAATGCCATTTATCAGTTGGCCAACATGTATAATTTCTTTTTTCAAACTTCTTGTCCAAGCATGTATGCAAACTTCATTTGTCTTTGTTTCATAATTTAAGTAATTTAGAACTTTTTTTTATTTTATTTCTCACTTTTGCCATCAAAAACTTAATTTTTATATGATTTTTAAAGAAAATTTAATAGCTTTCCCTCCTAGACTTGATATAGTAGTTTGTGTTCTTTTAAGATTTTATGTAAATATTTTTATAATGTATTTTGCTTTACCTTCATATTTTCTGTTCTGTAATCTATTTCAATGTTTTTCACAGTTTGACATCTCTGAAATAAGTGTGCCTCTTAGAAAATATGGGGTCTTGTAAGCACTGTTGGCCAGGAGGCAATTGCAATGTGCGTTTGACTGACCCTGACTATTGCTGGTGATGATGTCACTACTTGAATGCAGTGATGTGCATTGTTCGTCCTGCATGTTGCAGTCAGCAGACCATGTACGCACCACTAGAGAACAGAATGTGATTCTCTCACCATTTTTTCCCCTACAATTTCCCTATTTTTTTTCCTGTAAAACTTTCACTGATCCAGTAATGACTATCATAAAATCTGAAGAATGAGCATCAGAAGCTAGGAAGAAAATCTTGGAGATATTAGATGGATACTCTTTTAAGAAATGTTACATGACTGTTCTTAATGGCACAGAGGATAATATTGTGTTGAAAACAATTCTGATGACAATAAGTATACTTTGCTTTATTGACACTAATGAACTTTTGAAGATTTTATTTTTATGTATATTTTATTGTGTGAGATGAGTTATATTTCAATGTACTTTCTCATTGATGATTTCTTTTCTTTGAACTGTGAGCTTAGATATAATATCATACCATTCTGTTACAATAGAGATTTTAACACTTTCACACTTGAAAATACCAATTTTGAGTTCCATGTGTATTTATACTTATGTCAGGTATAAACTCATTTTTGTAAGGCATATATGACTGACAGTGTGTACTCTATTATTCTAGCCATAAACAAAGTAAATATATTTTCTATTATGGGGTCATTGGCATCAGCATACCAGTAGAGAAGATTCTAAATGAGGCTTTAAGAAGGCAAGAGGGAGTTGCTAAATTTTCTTCTATTAAACAGTTGAGGCAGTCCTTGATTTTGCCACATCATGAGGCCTATACTATATAACTATATAAGATATTTCATTAGAGAAAAAAGTAGTAAAACTACACCAAAGGAAAAAAAGTATTGAATTGAAAATAAAGAAGGCACAATGACAATAGTTAACAATGTTTTATCATTCAATACCTAGAAAGATCCTTTGATGAAGATGCTTTTATTCTCTTCACTTTACAGATATGGAAAAGCAGATTCGGGAGTTCAACAGGACCAGGATTATAAAGATAATAAATAGCACAAATCAAACTAATGTCCTGCTTTATCTAATAGTAAACCTGTGCTCTTACTATATCAAAATGCTTCCAAGAAAATTAAAATAGGGCTTGAGAACCAGTGTATAAAATCTTAGGGAAATCATCAATTTTGGTTTTTCTAAAATTTATTGAGAAGCAACCATGAAAAACTTGACAAGAGAAGGTATATATAAGGTTATATCAACTTGATTTTCTACAAAGAACAAATAATGACTCTCTTCGCACATTTATCACACATATGCAATGAGAAGGTATTCTGGGGACCATGGCCTTTCTGGGGACCGTATCACACATATGCAATGAGAAGGTATTTTGGGGACCATGGCAGGGCTTTCACACAGGAAAGGACCTTTACTCTGAACTCTGCTGTTACCTCATGGCAGCTTATAATGCCCTTCCCTGACCCAGTGACTTCCTTTGCGGCTTCATCTGAGTACATAGGAGTTGCCATCACTCTGGCTTTGTGGTTTCCAACTGTAAGGGAAGGGAGGAGTATAGTAGTCCTTTTGTTTCCTCTAAGGCCACTGTTAGGATCACTCGTTATGCATACATTGTCCATCATGCTCAGATTCCCCAGGAATTAGATTTCTATTTTCAATTCCTGTCTGTATTTTTATCCTGGTACATTAGGCTGTCAACCTAGAAGGAAACATTTACAGCTGGGCGCAGTGGCCACGCCTGTAATTCTAGCACTCTGGGAGGCTGAGGTAGGCTGATAGCTCAAGGTCAGGAGTTTGAAACCAGCCTGAGCAAGAGTGAGACCCCATCTACACTAAAAATAGAAAGAAATTAATTGGCCAACTAAAAATAGATAGAAAAAATTAGCCAGGCATGGTGGCGCATGCCTGTAATCCCAGCTACTAGGGAGGCTGAAGCAGAAGGATTGCTTGAGCCCAGGAGTTTGAGGTTGCTGTGAGCTAAGCTGATGCCATGGCACTCTAGCCTGGGCAACAGAGTGAGACTCTGTCAAAAAAAAAAAAAAAGAAAGAAAGAAAGGGAGGGAGGGAGGGAGGGAGGAAGGAAGGAAGGAAAGAAGGAAGGAAGGAAGGAAGGAAGGAAGGAAGGAAGGAAGGAAGGAAGGAAGGAAGGAAGGAAGGAAGGAGAAAGAAGAAAGAAAGAAAAAATTTACATCTCTTCAACCTTTCTCTAAGGTGATGATAACTTTCTGCCTTCTTATGAATTGTACTGGAAACAAAGAAAGTTTAGGCAAAGAAAACAGCTGCCCTGGGTTGGTTTGGCCCCAAACATTTTAACACACCAAAAGCCTCCAGGGCCTTTTCAGTAATCTATACTATTCCTATTAAAGATTCTACTGCTCAGTTTGGGGTCTATACCTAGATAAAGAGAAAGTTGGGGACATCTGCTTCTGTGTCACATTCTCCCAAACTTTCCTACTTAACCTAGATAAAGCTTGGTTGTTAATTTATCAGTTAACTTTTAAAACAGTCTACATTTTAAAATTTGCATTTGCAACACCCCTTGGATCATTAACTTGTATTTTATGTTGACGTGAGTCAGTATAATGTGTTTTCAAAATCAGGTAATATTTTAAAAATGAATAGCATATTAGAATAGTATAAAGGTCTTGGGTCTGTGAAGCAGAGATGATCTAGCCCAGGAGAAAGTCTCAGGCATTTAAGACCATGTTTTCTGATTATGGGAGAAGGATCATCGAAGAAGCTTCACATGACTGGAAGTCACAAGTGCCATGTTTCTATTTCATTTGTTTCCTGTCATTATTGACATGTTATTTAATGTGATGATTTTGTGATTAAGATCTCTATGGTTCTGTAAGTTAGCATTTAGTGCCTTTCTAGAATGAACTAGAGAGGTTAATCTATTAACATTTCTTTCATTATTAAATATAAGACATGAATTTGGAGAAGGTGAGTGATTTCTGTCAGTTGAGCTTATTGATATAATTTAAAAGACAACAATATAAATTTTGGTCAAAATAAATGAAAGGTCTAACCACCAGATTTTATTTATTTATTTTATTATTTTTAAGAGACTTAAATGCAGCCTAAAGTAGCTTTTGCATAGTAGTTCAGCTACAGAACCATTCAAAGAATGGTGGTTACCTTTTCTATCTGTTGTAACTTTTTACTGCTTCTTAATGTCATTAATAAAAAATGTTATTTTCTTTGGTTTTCTTTACAAGTCTAATATTTGTCTTTATTTCATTGAAAAATTACACTACATTTATTTGCTGAATCATATTGAAAGTTTATATGTATGTGTGGATATGGGTGCTATGCATCATTTTAGAAGAAAAGTATATAATATAATAGACAACTGTGATTTTTTTCAAAACCATCATGACAGGAGAAAGTATGAATTACAATATAAGGTATTCACCAGCAAGAAATAAAGAGCATAGGACAGCAGTATGTTGCCATGATTGAGTCACGTCCATCTTCTTATAATCGTTTTTTAGCAACTGTAAAAAGGAAGGGTCTGGTTAATTACATATTTCTCCTTAATTGTGCAGAGACGACATACCACTACCTCAGAGGAAGCAAAATTTTTCCAAAAAATTGCATCAAATTATGTCACTGGTTTGCGGTTTATTGAAGAGGATAATCTTGCTCTTATTCCAATTATTGAAAATATACCAGATTCTCAAGTTATAAGAAGTTATTTTTCCTACCCTCATGTTATGTAACAATATTTGAATTCATGATTCTATGGTATTATTAGTTGTCTTCAACAAGCAAGTATACTAAATGAACAGTCATTACAGGGAAGAAAAGAGGGTAGATTCCAGAGAGGAGCATCCTGAGAAAGTATATGATGAACATGAAGATTCTTTGTCTTCGAGAAGGAGAAATAACTTACAGAGCGAGCCAATTTAAGTGAACCAAGACACACACTGAAGAAGAATGGTGAGGGCATGAAATAAAAATATTTCCATTGTCTGTGCACAAGAGGGAATGAGCCAGAGTTGGAAGGGCAGTGGTGCGATTTTTGAATTGGGCCTAGTATGTTTGACTGGATGTGGCTTTGCTGACTTGGTGTCCTGATTCAGTGGGAGAATATGAAGGAAAAAATACCCACGATGAATAATTTAACTCTTAATGAACAAAGTTTTGAAAATCCTCTTTATAAAATATAGTTTTTTATTTAGCGCTTTTGAGATTCTTTTGAGGAATCTGTACTTTTAAGTAGATTTCCTCTTGTTTCTTTTGTTTTGGTTCATTGAGTTTTCTAGAGCTGTATATTTATGCTTGTTATTGAATTTGGAAATTTTTATTTTTAACTATTTTAATTTCAATTTTCAACTATGATTTCTTTGCAAATTTTTGGCCCCTTTTATGCATCCAGAGACTCCTCTTATATTAGGCCCTTCGAAGTGGTCCCAAAGGTCGCTGATGTTTTGTTCGTTTACTTTTTAAATGTGCTTTTCTGTATTTCATTTTGTATAGTTCTTATTGCTATGTCTTCAGATACAGTTGTTTTTTCTGCAGTATCTTCTATTTCACTAAATACCATCGAGTGTAATTTTATCTCCCACATTGTAGTTTCCATCACTAGAAGTTCAATTTAGATCTTCTAAAAATATTTTCCTTTGAACATGTGGAATATAATTATAATAACCATTCTATGCATTTGCCTGCTTATGCTAAAATCTGTTCCAGTCTGGATATTGTATGATTTCATTTATGGGAGGTACCCAGAATAGTCCAATCTATGAAGACAGAAATTAAAATAGTGGCTACTAGGGCTGGAGGGAGGGAGGAAATGGGGAGTTATTTTTTTTAATTTTTTTTATTTCAGCATATTATGAGGGTACAAATGCTTAGGTTACGTATATTGCCCTTGACCCACCTGAGTCAGAGCTTTGAGCATGTCCATCCCCCAGATGGTGTGCACCACACCCATTACGTGTGTATATATCCATCCCCTCCCCACCCTCGGGTGTTATTTTTTAATGGGTACAGAGTTTCAGTTTGCAATGATTAAAAAATTCTGGAAAGCGATAGTATACTGGTTGAAATACACTTTATGACACTGAACTGTGCGTGTAAAATGGTTAAATTGGCAAATTTTGTGTTATGTGTATTTTACAACAATAAGACAGGATGAGATGGTGAAGGTAAAACATAGAGCCTGATACAAAATCACATTGTTCCATTGTATGTAATGCCACATTCTGTTTATCCATTCATCTGTTGACAGACTTTGAGTTGTTTCTACCTTTTGGCTATTGTGAATAATGTGCTATAAACACTAGTTAAAAATATTATAGAAATATTGGTTTGAGCTCCTGCTTTTAATTTTTCAATATATACATATAAGTGTAATTGCTGAATCATATGGTAATCCTGATCAGTACTTGTTATTTAAGTATTTTTAATGACCATTCAAAAGAGTATGAAGTTTTGACTTACATTTGGGGTTTTGATTTGCATTTCCCTAATGATTAGTGATGTTGAGCCTCTTTTCATGTGTTTATTGGCTATTTGTATATGTTTTTTGGAGAAATGTCTATTCAAGTCCTTTGTTCATCTTTTAATTGGATTGTTGGGGTGGGGTTGGTTTTGAATTACAGAAGTTTTAATATATTCTGTTTCTTCTTTTTTTTTTAATTTTCTTTTTTAACAGCAATTGTGACCATAAAAAGTTTTAATATATTCTGGATATAAATCCTTTATAAGATATATGATTTGAGAATATCTCCTCCCATGCTGTAAGCTGTCTTTTAACTCTTTTGATTGTGTCATTTGATGTGCAGAAGTTTTTAATTTTTATGAAGCCCAATTTATTTATTTTTTCTTATATTGCTTGTGCTTTTGTTGTCATAGCCAAGAATTGACAAATTCAATGTTAAGAAGCTTGCCTCCTGTTTTCTTTTCATAATTTTTATGAAATTTAGGTCTTATTTTTATATCTTTGATCCATTCTGAGTTACCTTTCGTTTATGATATAAGGGTCAACTGTATTCCTTTGTAACCAGCACCATTTTTTGAAAAGACTGTCCTTTCTCTATTGAATGGTCTTAGCACCCTTGTTGAAAATCATTTGATCATACAAGCAAGCAGGTGGTTAGGAAAAAAAAAAGAAAAAAAAAGAAAATAATAAGAAAATAAAAATTATATTAAAAAATAAAATAAAATAAAATAAAATCATTTGATCATATATGTAAGGGTTGATTTCTGGTCTCTCTATTCTATTCCATTGTTCTATGTCTCTTTGTTAGTAATACATTGTTTTAATTACTACAGCATTGTAGTATTGAAAACAAAGTGTAATCACTCCAACTTTATTCTTTTTTTTCAGATGTTTTGCCTATTCAGGATCTTTTGAGATTTCATATGAATTTTAGGATGGGTATTCCTATTTATGCAAGAAATGTCATTGGGATTTTATAGGGATTGTAATCAAGCTATAGTTTGCTTTTGGTAGTATTAATATCTTTATAATATTAAATCTTATAATCCATGAGCATAGCATGTCTTTCCATTTATTTATATCTTCTTTAATTTCTTTCAGCAATATTTTGTAGTTTACCATGCAATACTCTTTCACTGTCTTGGTTAAGTTTATTCCTAAATATTTTATTCTTTTTAATGCTATCGTAAATGTGATTGATTTTTTAAATTTCATTTTTGAATTTTTATTGTTGGTCTATAAAATACATCTTATCATTGGTGTGATGATTTTGTATCTGATCAATTTGTTTATTATTTCTAATGATTTTTGAATAGACTGTTTAGGGTTTTTCTTTATATAAGATCTTGTCCTTTGACAATAAGAATAATTTTACTTCTTCCTTTCCAGTTTGGATGCCTTTTATTTCTTTTTCTTGTCTAATTATTCTGGTCAGAACTTCCAAAACTATGTTAAATAGAAGTGGCATTCTATTTAAATAGAAGTTAAGCATTCTTGCCTTGTTTCTGGCTTTAGAAGAAAAATGTTGTCTTTCACTATTGAATATGTTAGCTGTGGGTTTTTCATATATGGTCTTTATTATGTTAAGGTAGGTTTCTTCTATTCCTAGTTTGCTCAGGATTGTTTTAGTCATAAAAGGGTATAGAATTTTGTCAAATGAATTTTTATGCATCAATTGAAATTATCTTTTTTTTCCTTTCATTCTGCTAATTTGGCGTATTATGTTGAATTATTTTATATGTTAAAGCATCTTTGCATGACATGAATAAATTTCGTTTGGTCATTATGTCTAATCTTTTTCAATATGCTACTGAATTTCATTTTTTAATATTTGGGTGAGGATTTTTGCATCAATATTTCTAAGGAATATTGGCCTGGGGTTTTCTTTTTTTGTAGTGTCTTTGTCTGGTGTTGTATTTGGGTAATTTTGGCCTCAAAGAATGAGTTGAACATGATGCCCTCCTCTTCAATCTTTTGTAGAGTTTGAGAAGGAGGGGTGTTAATTCTGTAAATGTTTAGTAGCATTCCCTAGTGAAGCCATCTGTCCCAGGGTTTTCTTCGTTGGGGAGTTTTGGAGTAATGATTCAATTGTCTTACTAGTTATAAGATTTTCTTCAGATTTTATATTTCCTCATGTGTAAGTCTTGGTAGGTTGTGCATTTCTAGGAAATTGTTCATTTGTTTAAGTTTTCCAATTTGTTGGTGCACAGTTTTTTATAGTATTCTCTACTGTTCTTTTATTTCTGTAAAATCAGCAGTAATGTCCCCCACTTTTATTTCTAATTTTAGTAATAGGAGTTTTTCTTTTTAATTAGTCATTATGGCTAAAGACTTATCAATTTTGTTTATTGTTTCTAAGAACCAACTTTTGGCTTTGTTTGTTTTCTTTATTTTCTTCTCTCTCCCTGTAAATATATGTGTGTGTGTATAAATATATATATATATATATTTATACACACACACACACACATTCTAATATTTATTGTATCCTTCCTCTGCTAGCTTTGGGTTCAGTTTGTTCCCCTTTCTCTATTTCCATAGGTATAAAGTTTGGCTGTTGGTTTGAAATATTCTTTCTGATGTGTTTACAGCTGTAATTTTGCCTCTTAGCATTGCTTTCACTACATCCCATCCATTTTAATATCCTGTGTTTTAATTTTAATTAGACTTAAAATATTTTCTAATTTCCCTTGTAATGTCTTATTTAATCCATTGGTTATTCAAGAATGTTGTTTAAATTCCACATATTTTTGAATTTTTCCTTCTGTTACTGATTTTAGTTACATTCCATTGTGATTGAAAAATGATGTTTTTTTTTCTAGTAGATGCAAATGCTAAAGAAAAAAAAGAAAAATGATGCTTTTTAATTTATTAATATTAAGACTAATTTTGTGGCCTAACAGACTGTCCCGAAGAATTTTCTATGTGCACTTGAGTAAAATGTATATTCTGCTGTTGTTGGGTGGAGTGTTCTGTATTTATTTTAGGTCCAATTGATCTATAGTGTTGTTCAAATTCTCTACTTCCTTATTGACCTTATGTCTGGTTGTTTTATTCATGACTGAAAGCAGGTATTGAATTCTCCCAGTATTATTGTAGAGCTATTTTTCCCTTCAATTATATCAATGTTTATTTCATATATTTAGGGGCTCTGCTATTTGGTGCCTATATGTTTATAATTGTCATTTATTCTTAGTGAATGACACTTTTATTAATAAAAGTACTTGTTTGTCTTTTGTAGTAGTTTTTGAGGCAAATACAAAGGCAAATACAAATTCTACTCCTATACAGCTCCATTTCCCTAATTTATATTATTGATGCCACAAATTATTTATTTATTGTGTATGCATTAAAATGCATTATTTTTATTTGCCTTTTAAATCTTGTAAAAAATAAAAGGTAAAGTTATAAACCAAAGTCTCAATAATATTAGTTATTATGTTTTGCCTATGTATTTATCTTTACCAGAGATCTTTATATCTTTATGTGACTCTGAGTTATATCTTGCATCTTTCCATTTTATTCTATAGGACTCCCTTTAGCTTTTCTTGTACGGTAGGTTTAGTGCTAATGAACTTCCTCAGATTTTGTTTATCTTAGAGTGTCTTAATTTCTGCCTCAGTTTTGAAGGACAGTTTTGCCAGATATAAAATTATCAGTTGACAGTTTTCTTAAAAAAATTATTACTTTAAATATATCACCCCACTGCCTTGCAGCCTCCAAAATTTCTTCTGGACAATCCACTACTAATCTTATCAAGGATCTCTTGTATGTGAAAAAACATTTTGTCTGTTCTTTTGTTTGTTTGTTTTGCTGTTTTCAAGTTTCTCACGTTGGCTTTGGCTTTTGCCAGTTTGATTATAATATGTCTTATTGTGGATCTCTTTGTATTTATACTACTTGGAGTTCATTGAGCTCTTTGGATTTATAGATTTATGTGTTTTAACAAATGTGGTAAATTTTTGTACACAATTTCTTTAAATAATCTCTCTGTCCTTTACTCCCTCTCTTCTTATTTTATAACACCCATTTGGGTGTATTGGTCTGCTTGATGGTATCCCTTAAGTCCCTTAGTCTCTGTTCATATTTCTTCATTCTTTTTTTATTTTGGGTCCTCAGAGTCAATAATTTCAAATGACCTGTCTTCAAGTTAGCTGATTCTTTTTTGTGCCTGTTAAAACTGCTGTTGAGCCTTTGTAGTCCATTTATCAATTCAGTTATTTGGCTAGAATTCCTGTTTTATATTTTATATAGGTATTTTTTTTTTTGAGACAGAGTCTCACTCTGTCACCTGGACTAGAGTGCCATGGTATCAGCATAGCTCACAGAAACCTCAAATTCCTGGGCTCAAGTGATCTTCCTGTCTCAGCCTCCCCAGTAGCTGGGACTACAGGCATGCGCCACCATGCCCAGCTAATATTTTCTATATATTTTTAGTTGGCCAATTAATTTCTTTCTATTTATAGTAGAGGTGGGGTTTCACTCTTGCTCAGGTTGGTTTCGAACTCCTGACCTTAAGCAATCCACCCGCCTCGGCCTCTCAGAGTGCTAGGATTACAGGCATGAGCCACCGCTCCTGGCTTATACTTTTTAATATTTTCTATATGTTGATATTCTTGTTTTATTTATGTATCATTTTCCTGATTTCTTATAGATCTTTATGTTTTCATTTAGCTCTTTGATCATATTTATTACAGTTGTTTTAACGTCTTAGTCTAGTTAGTTTGATGTTTGTGTTTCCTTACGGACAGTTTCTAAAGATTCTTTTTGTTCCTTCCAATGGGTCATGCTTTCCTATTTCTTTGTATGCCAGTATTTTGTTGAAAATTGGGCATTTCAAACAAAATAAAACAACCAGTCTTTGAAGACTGGCTTTTACCAGGGCAATTTTCTATCTATTAACAATGTACTTTAACCCTTGAGATTAGCCCTAGGTGAAGCTTTAAGGTCTTTTCAGGTCTTTTTAAGCACTAGCCTTTCTTGGTGGGCCTTTGTGTGTTTTTTAAAATTCCACAGTATACATGGCTGCTTTTGAATATTTTAATTTCCTAAAGAGTCTTATCCTAGCTTTTCCTCAGGGATTTAGATGGTCTATTGTATGTATCTACCTCTAATCTCTTGCTCCAGGCACCTGTGGTTATGTAGACCCCCTGCAGCTTTTACCAACAGGTGCTTACCACTTTCCACTGCCTTTCTCAGCTTGAGATCTCAGTTTTGCCACTTTTTTTTGTCTGTGCTTGGAGTTAGGCAAAATAGAGGAGAGTCCTCCAGGCAGACCCCAAAGAAGTGAGAACACTGGAAGTAAAGTCTGTGGTGCTCTCTCCAGTTTAAGGCAGGGAATTGAGAACTGGGGTGTCACCTCCTTCAGGGTATGATCTTATCAAATTAGGGATAAGGGGGAACAATGGCAAGTAAAACCACCGCAAAATTTCTTACTTTTTCGAAAGTCACTTTTTCTCTAATTGGGTATTACTTTCATTGCTGTAGATTTTTGACTGTTTTCCAGAGCTCTTATAAAATTATTTTAGCCAATCTTTAGTTATCTTTTATTGTCTCCTTGGGGTTGGGGAGAAAGGGCTTGGAGCTTCCTAGTCTACCATTTTTCTGACATCACTCTCTTTCCAATTTTTATAAGGCATATATATTTTTTGATCTCTGTGACCAAAATACCTATTAAATCTCAAGTTCACTTAATATTGTAGGGAGGCAAACTTGCTAGCTGTTGTATGACCTGGTGAACCTAGCTTAGGTCAAATCATCCTTGTCACATCAACCCCTCTATAAACATATGAATCCAGAGGAAATGAGGATTTTTCCTGTAGTACAGTCTATAGTGAGTTCAGTTGTGTTCAGCCCAAACGTCCCTCTTTTAGGTCTGCCCAGAGTCTGAGGCACTATGTGCTATCCTTGAGTTTCTTTTATCTTGCATCATATGTGGTGTTTTTCTTATTTCATTACCGAGCAGTTGCTCCCAACACAAGGCGTATACTACTTTTTGCAAGTGTAATATATTCTTTCCAGCCACTTTGATAGAAGGCATTTTCTTTTTTGGGAACAATGGTGAGAAATTCATCCAAAATAGGATAGTCAGTGATAAGATAATCATTAGAATTATATCTGGGGACTACAAAGTCCTAGAACAAAGGATCTATTGAAAAATAGAAATTAAGATGATACATAAGTTTTAAAGCTCAGCTATTGAAACAATTGGGAGATTCAACTACCACCAAGTCCACAAGGGGACAAACTAATCCTTCCAGAAACATATATGTCTTAAGGAGAGTAAGTAGAGCTAAAAGGACCTTGAAAGCTTATTTCATGTTTTCACTTGAGACGGAAAGAAACAGAGAGCAAAGAATGATGTGAAGAGGAGTCTCAACATTGCTTCTTCACACAAAACCACATGGCTATTTTTTTTCTTTAGAAAAAGAGGTTGAAAAATATATTTGATATACTTATGGTTTACCAAACCACACACACACACACTAAGCCCTGAGATAAGGGACTCTGTAAGACCTATGAAGAAGCCAAAGAAACTTAGTTTGTAAGAAAAGGGCAAATGGGAAGAGATAAATGGAACTGTTCTACAAGTGCTGCAAGTGAAACTTAGTTGGTGGGAAAAGGGAACAGAAGAAAACTGATTCTGAGGCATTTGAGGATGCTTCCACTTTTGAGATTAAAATTATTGATTCTCATTCTTCAATATCCACCCTGAGTAACTCATGGTCCCCCAAATATCTAGTGAAGACACAGTAGTTAAGACTAAAGTTCTTGGCCTGGCGGGGTGGCTCACGCCTGTAATCCTAGCACTCTGGGAGGCCAAGGCGGGTGGATTGTTCAAGGTCATGAGTTCGAAACCAGCCTGAGCAAGAGCAAGACCCCGTTTCTACTAGAAATAGAAAGAAATTAAAACTAACAACATATATATATATATATATATATATATATAAAATTAGCTGGGCATGGTGGCACATGCCTGTAGTCCCAGCTACTAGGAAGGCTGAGACAGAAGGATTGCTTGAGCCCAGGAGTTTGAGGTTGCTGTGAGCTAGGCTGATGCCATGGCACTCTAGCCTGGGCAACACAGTGAGACTCTGTTTCAAAAAAAAAAAAAAAAAAAAAAGACTAAAGTTCTTGTTAGAACTCCTGCAGCCCTCAGAATTCTTAAAATTCTGAGAATGATCCTGATATGTATTCTTCTACTTCATTGACTTCATTAAATATTATTCTATTAATTGAGGCTTACTCCATTAAATTATTATTGTTCCATTATTTGGGATATAGTCCTGCATTATCTTCATTAGTGATATGTAATATTTTGCTATTATTTTAGTTGTTATCCTGAAAAATCACACCATTCATCTTTGACTTTTTAATGTCCAATATACATAGTTGCTTTACCTCTTTTCAGACATCGTAAGAAACTTGGGGCCTTTTAGCTCCATTTACTCTTTTGATTTAATTGCAACTCGTACTTTAATGTAAGATTATGTAATACATTTTAATTTTATGTAATTTAAAATTTTAAACATTATTTATGTTTTCATATAATTGCTATTCTTTTAGATTGACACCTATACTTACCTGTTTCATTGCCTTTTATCCTGAGTCTTCAAGGTCACATTTAAGATCATTTTCTTATACCTAAAAAATATTCTAGTGTATTTCCTTATTGCAGATATGAAGGTTATAATTTTTTTCCTCTACTTATCTTAAATTATCTTTATTTCACCTATGGAGTATGATTAGATACTCATATGATTAGATAATTATCTCTGGGCATAGAATTTTGGTATAGAAATTGTCATTCAGTAATTATATGGCTTTCATATTTTCTTTTTCTTTTTATAAGTTAGCTGCCAGTGTAAGTGTCATTTCTTTGAAGGTAAATTCTGTTTTTCCTTCCTGCCTTTAAGGTTTTTATTTGTCTTTTGTTTTCAACAGTTTTATATCTAACACTGTTTTCATTGTATTCACCCTTCTGAGATTTATAAATCTTTGACAATTTCTAGTTTGATATGGTTTTAAATCAGCTTTGGAAAATTCACAGATGTTATTTTTTTCACTATAGGTTTATAGAGAAAAATGATTTTTGAGGTGCTAGATCATTAGGAGAGATTACATTAGCAAATTCAAATGTTTACTTTTTATGTGCATTTTTTTTACTTGCTATTCCTCCCTGCTGATGTGTATGCACAAGTTAACCTTGAAGCACAGTATGCAGACAAGCTGAAGTCTGCAACTGGAAGAAATTTTCTGGTATGTTCCATTAAAAATTATTCAAAGTGAAGTTCAGGCTCAGTAGGGAAGAATGTTGCAATTATGAAGAGTGTCTTCCAAAAGCCCCATTTAAATATTATCAGCACATATGCCATAAATTTACCATCACTAATATGGATTGAAGTCTTTATTAGAGGCAATAACAGAACATGGGTACAATAAAAAAGACAAAATAATATAGAGGTAACAGCCGCACAGAAGAGAATTAGAAAATAAAAGAGATCTATATTTTTTAGGCTTACTAGAATTTACTGAGGGAAGATATGACTCCTATTAAAGTCTTTTATTCACATTCCAAAGAATGATTAGTATAAAAATAGTCACTGCTTATAAACAGCTATTATGATATGTGATTCCTAAAACTTCTTTTTCTCATTGTTCCTCTCTAGAAGATACATCTACGGTAGAAAAATATAAATTTGCCTTTATGAGCAGCTCTAATTTCCAAGAAGCAATATTCTTGACAACTTGATTTTTGTTCTGGGGTTAATATAGCATAATGGTTGTTCTCATGATCTCTAGAGTAGGACTATCTTGGCTTACATCCTAGCTCTAATCCTTAGTATTATAGCTATGTCGTCTTGAAAAAGTATTTCATTCTCTATAGTTCTCAGCTTCCTTATTATATTACAATTATAATGAAAATACTTGTCTCATAAGATTATAGGAACGTACAAGAGTTAATATATATAATCACTGAAGTAGTACCAGGAATATTAGAAGCAATCAATAAACGTTAGCTATTTTTAAGGTGCCAGTTGTGACTAGATTCCCTTTAGTTTGTATGTCCTATGTGATTTTCCTCCTTTATTGACCAACATCTGAAATTTCTTATATTTTCATTTATTTCCATAAGCAATGTATTTAAAATATAAAAATAATGTCATTTTCAGGCCATATTTTGACTTTTTGGATTTGATCGAGATATCTCTATTTACAAAATGTTGAGTTTAGCATGCTTAAGTAAACATAAGATATTAAGAAGTCTCTGTAATTATCTAATGTGTAAGAAGTTATAAGAACGAATATTACATCATACACTTCCAATTTTTCCTTGTTATTTATCTTGACAGGACTGGAGCTCTGTGCTTCAGAATAATTTGCTTGCTACCAAAATTGTATTTTCAGTAGATATGAAATATTAATTTTCTTCAGAGATGGACCACCTTGACAAACAAAAATACATTCATAAAGATAACCTCATCACTCCTGATCATTCAGTGTATTATAATTGTTGCATTATTGCTTTCAATTATCCTTCAAGAGAAGTCCTGATGTATGATTTTTTTCTGATAAGTACAACATAGTTGTTTAACTTTGATCTTATATTTACAAAGTGTATCTGTACATCTAGATCTAAAGAAAATTCCCATTGTAATCTAATACATACCTCTGTTTTATGACATCACTTGGCAGTATGAAGTCTCAATGGTTGTCTCATTCAGAATGCCTTCTAGACAGCGAACTAAAATTCACAATATTTGCAAAAGAAAATATATTTTAATATTGTTATCACTTTCAAACATTTTGAACTGAAAATAAAATAGAAACTCAAAAGATCTTAAACACAATTTACTCATTCATATTTTTAAATTCAGTGAGGAACAAATTGTAAATTATCATTTATAAGTAATTGATAGTAAAGAGTGAACTTCTACTTTTGATGTGTATTTACAAGTTAATGACAGTGCTTTTATAGGTGCATGTCTGTACATCTGACTGATGTCATCCTAAGCAGTTAGTAAACCTGGATGATGAGAACGTAATGACTTACGCTATCTTTGCAACAAATACCTTTGACATGGCTCACATCCAGTCAGTCACAAAGTACTATTTATTCTATCACTATAATGCTTCATAGATGTGTTTCCTCCTCTACAGAAACATAGCTTTCTCAATGCAGATTGTTACTACTTTAATGGTGAGCTGTTATAATATCCTAAAAACTCTCTGTCTCTGGTTGTTTCTAATATTTCCCTCAAATTTGCCTCTTAACACCCCCAAAGCACAATTTGAATAATGATACCCCTTCAACCATCTCCAGAGATGCTAAAATTAAAATTCATTAACTTTAAAATTGTATTAACACCACTTACAAAATTGTACCATTTTCCTTTATCAGTTATATTTCTAACTACCTTCAAATATGAAAACTTTAAACTACATGATTTTAAATTGATATGTTGTGTTTTACTTTGAAGTATGTGGCACTCCAGATGGCACAACTTAATAAAATAAAATGAGTGAACATTCCTAACTTATTTTGGTGCGAATGGTCTGTGGTTATTTCTAAGAGATTTGGGAGACTTCACATGAATTGTGGAGAAAAACTATCTGATCCCTGTCCAGTTATAAAATCTTATAATTATTGCACACAGAGCTTCAATTTGGTTATATGCAGACTTTTATCACCATGAGTTTACATTTTCTGGATTATATTATTACAGCTTGGGTTCTACATGCATTGCTAGACTCGTAGAAATAAAATGATTGCTGAGTTATTTCTTCACTAGACCACTTAGAGTATTGGAGTTGAGAAATTTTTTATGATTATTCAAGGGAAAAAGAAGAAAGTATTATCACCAACTTTCCATTCCCTCAAACTGGCAGTTTTCCGTATTGGTTCCCAAATTGGATTAGTCTATATTTTAAGCATATTCTCCCTGCATGGATATGGCTAGTCATGGCCATGATGGCAGTTGAACATGGAGAACCAACAACTTCTCTATCCTGTTTAAAATGACAAAACAAATAATCAAACTAAATCTAAGTCACTATTGGATGAGCAAGCCATGCTTCACTTATTTTTCTACCCAAGAACATTCTTGTTTGTTTACAGAGTTTTCCCTATTATTTTTGCCAATCCAATGGGCAAGATGATGTTTTTTAAAATCCATTCTCATTTCCATGATTACCTTTGAAGTTGGGTATTTTTCCTACTTATATAGTCTTAACTCATCTTTTTTTAAAAAAATGTGTTTGTGTTTGTATTGATTTGAATGTTTATATGTTAGGTATATTGAAACTGTTTAATCTATTTTTTCCTTGTCTGTTATTTTTAGCATTATAATCTATCTAGAAATTATTTTTTAGTTTTTATTTTCTTTTAAAACAATTATTTTCTCAAAACTATCATTAAATATCTGTCATTTTTGAAGAGCCTACTGTACCATATTATATGCATTTATACATATACATATATGTGAATACTTTATTTGTATACATATACATGTGACTTTATCATTAGGCTCTTTTCTCTTATTTTGATATATTTATTTTGTAACAATATCATATTAAATTAATTATAGCCTTATAGAATATTTTGGTACTTAAAGAGACTAGCTCCCTCTCTTTCCTGTTAATATATGTCAATATGTATTTCATTAACTTCATGAATTTTTACTTTCATACGCAACTTATAATGAACTTATTTATCATGAAAATACACTTGCATTAGAATTATGTAAGTCTTAAATGAATTTAGAACAGTATTATCATCTTCTCAGTGTTAGTTTGCCCACCAAGGCACATTTAATATATACTCAATTTATAAAGTCTTAACTAACGTCCTTCTTTATGCCTTTTAATAAAGTACAACAATCTCTTTTAGATATGCCATATACATTATTAGGTGTGTCTAGTCAACCAAAAACTTTTCACTAAGTACTTGTAATATGTCAACACACTATTTGAAAGCAAAGGATAAAATATTGAGCAAATAAAGACAAGGGCTCTGTTCTCACAAAGATAATCTAGTAGAAGAAACATATATTGAATAATCAGCCACACAAATAATGATACAGGTGAGACTGAAAAATGCTACAAATGAGTAGCACATAAAAATATTATCATGGATACATTTGGCCTGATTATGATATAATATTGATTATTCTGTGATTATTGAATGCTCTAGGATTTAGTTATCTAGAAAAAAGCAGAAGAAAGGGTGCTTCAGGTAAAAGGAGCAATCCGTCCACTTGCTTTGTGGCAAGAAGGGTCACTGACAAAGTTACAATTCATGCAAATTTGCCCAGAGAGGTCCTGATATATGCCTGTTTCCCAGAGTAATTATTAATAGCATCTGTTGTCATTCTTAAAGTTATTCTTGTTTGCACGATATTATATGGTAACACTAACCATGTCACATTCAGCGAACTAGAAGACAGCTGTGGCTGGAGCCTACAGAGGGAGGAAGTGTGTGGTACCAGCTAGGGTAGGAAGCCATGCACCAAGTAAAGAAGACCTTATAAACTATGTTAAAAATTTTAAAATATAATTGAATTCAGAATAGTAAGCAGCTAATCAGGAAAGCTATGGTAAGTTTATAAAATTTATATTTTGAAGAAGTAATTATGGAAATTGATTGGAAGGTATCAAGGATGGATAGAGTTAGATCACTTGGAGGCATATGCAGTAGATGAAGAGAGATTACCACCTTGGATTAGATGGGCAGCAATGCACATTAAGAGAAGTGCACTGACTCAGCGAGTTGAGATATTCAGTGGCTTTTAGAGAACACAGATGACATCTAGGTTCATCTCAGTAGACGTCAAGTGCCGAGAAAGGCAACAGTATTAAAGCATCTGATTTTTTTCTTGATGCCAATAAAGCTCAGGGCTGGCAAAGAGTCTGTGTGAAAACATAGTATGCTAGATATTAATATTTTTAAAGATATCTGGGAAGAAATCTCAGAAGCTTAAAAGAAGCTTAAAAAGTGGACCTGGAAATAGGATATTCGATCTTTCTGGTATATAAGAAACTATGTTAACTTTGTATCCAGCTTTCTGATTTAATTGTTCTTTTTCCTGTGATTGTTTCCTTCTAGTAGATTTTTTCTTGGATTATCTGGGTAATGAAGCATATCATCTTCATATAGTTGCAGTCTTTAATTTCCAATATTTATATCATATCTAAATAGGTTTTCCTGCATTATGGCTTTTCTTTGCTCAGGGCATCCAAGGAAATATTAAATAATAATAGTTATAGCAGTCATCCTTGTCTTCCTGATTTTATTGAAAATGATTCTGATGTTTGACTATGAAAGATGATACCTTTCTAAGGCTCTTATAAATACTCTTAATCAAGTTAAATATGTTTGTGGTTTCTTTCTTTTCTCCTCTCCGTTGACATAACTCGATAAATGCACAAATTTCCATCCTTAAGTTTAACTACAATTTTTCATTAGATAGTAATCTTTCAGTACAGTAGTGTATTATGTTAGCTCTTTTATGTATAACAAATAGGAAAAATACCTTGAAGAAAACTTTAGAACCAATTTTAAATGCTATTTTAAAATTAAATTCTAGCAACTTAAAAAAATTAATGAAATTGCTCTAAAAGTACTTACCCTTGGCTATCATAACTGCAGCTATTACCAGAGTAATTAAATAAAGGAAAGCAAATATCACAGCAGCAATGCACCATGAAGACACTGTTCAAAAAGAGAGAAGTTGGCTAATATGATCAATGGAAATCAGATTTAGGAATTGAGATTAGAAAGAATTTGGTCAGGAAAATTTACCCACTTGAATTGGTCTGAAATCTAAGCTCATGGGAGCACCATGTTGTGAGAAAATGTACCGCTACTTGTGGGAGGAATTCTAAAAATTATTTTGCAGATTTAGGGGCAGCTAGGGAAGAGATGAACATTTTGATGCAGAAACATGCTGTTTATGGACTAAAAAGTTGCCCTATTAAAGAACTCTTTCAAAGACTACAAAAGAGCACTCCAGAAATCCTATTATGGATTTAGTTCATTTCCCTCCACCAATTTTAAAAAAATGATATTTCCCATATTAACTAGGTTAAGAACAAAACTCTAACATTAACTGTGGGCCAGACAGGTACACTATGACAATTTTGATAGAAGTCCGTTCATCATGAGATACCTCACATGCTCCATTTCATTTTTAGAAATACTGAAGCATCAAAGGGGCACAGATTTTGCAACACTAAAATATTAAACCAGAAGGTATGTGAGACATTCCTTCTTCCATGACTATGGCACATCACTCTCAGCCATTGTGTCCATCACTGGTTTATTGTCCATTCTCATCTGCTCTTTACGGAACACTTTCTGTTACAATGACCCATTAAAAAGTGGTGGTATGAGACAGAAATCCTCATTAGTCCAAGAATATTTGTTTTCATAATTAGTTTATTAAAACATTTAAGCAAAAAAGGGAATCTAGAATTTTAAATGCTCTTTACCTTTTCTTTTCAAGGTCCTAGTTACTTCTCTCTTCTGGCTATTTTTAGTATGATGAACTTTGATATGAGAATATGTTACCTCATTCTCAGAAAACTCTAGAAAAATATATAAGAACGTGTATGCAATAACCATAATCCATATGTATACATGTATGTATATATACCTACATATGATACATAAACATACAATAAAAAAGCATGGTATAAATCATAAACAAAATTGTCACATTTTATGCTTATAAGGAAGTTTTACAATTGGTGCATATAGTTGCTTTGTGAAATGCAGTAAGTTCTTATTCTTTTTTTTAATTCTTAGTTTATTGATCTATAAAATAGAGATAACTACAATAATCATTCATAGATATAGAGATTAAGTTAATGTATATAAAATCAATAGCATCATGCTTAAGACAAACACTCAATAAGTGTTTTTATTGTCATAGAAATAATCATAGTAATAGTGTAGAATAAGAATGTAATTTTAAGATTGTTATGAGCATTAGCATCAGTAGTTATACTGATAATAAAAGCAAGCGTACAAGTATAAAAATTAATTTAAATGCCTATCCCAATCCCTTTTTATAGGTGAACTTAATGAAAGGAGCGTAAGAAAAAAATTTATCTAATTCTCACTAAATAGAGAAATTCTTTCAGCAACATATTGCATGTACTTCTTCAGTGCAAGAGAAGCAGAACTCATAGACACCAAAAGTCAATAACATTTTCCCAAATAATATTAGCTCCAATGCAGTTGTAAATATTTACTTACCAAACCATAATTGTCTGAAATTTAAATCCCCTTCATTAAGAAACTTTTAAATTCTTTCACAAAGACAAAAGATTTTCAAGTCCTCCTCTAAAAATACCCGGCTATGGACTTTGTTATTTTTAATATTATTTTCTCATTGACTAAAGAGATTATTTAGCAATAGCAACAGTATCAGATTTTACCTGTATTTATTTCATGAAATGCCGTTGGCAAAGGATGAAGATCTTGACAGGAACTGAACAGTGCTGACTCCTCTGGTTCCATGGTTTAGATTACATTGTATAGACCCATGATGAGCAGAGGGCCAGAATGAGAGGGGACCAAGACAACAGATGTCTTAATATTGCAACATCAGACAGGATGTTTACACTAGGCCTAATATGTAAGCTACTCTTTTCACCTAAGAAAAGTAAAGGCAATGTACTCCAGTTTCTACAGATTAAATTTGTTATTTCTTCTATGTATGATGAACCACTTCTTTATTTCCAAAGGTAAAGTTAAAAATACTACCCATAATGATTTCTTCTCTGCCTTAATTTATATTTTTCAAAAACAATGAAAAAACAAAAAGACTAAATAATTTAATGTAAATAAATGATACTGTATTTGAATAAGATTGTAACAGATACTGATTTTCAGCAATACCTTTTTTGTGATTATAAATATTCATGCTCATTGTAAATAATTCAGTGATCATGACAGATAACCCTGTTCCCTCAATATAACCACTGTTAATATAATTATTCATAGCTTTTCCTAATTTTTCAAATGACCAATGGATATTTTATTTTAAAAAGTAAAATGAGCTATTTAGTTGTCAATAAATTAAATAATGAAATATATTATGATTTATTTCTATAATAAAATTGACACAGTCATTAAAGGTAGATAAGATATCTCTTCAAGTATTTATCTGGATAATTTTCCATGTTATATTAACTGGAAAAAGGGTAAAACTTATTGCATGATATGATCTTTATATTTTGGTAGAAAAATTTCATCATTATGTGTGTATTTGTAATATAATAATGTTACATATCTAACCTGGTAGTTAAGATTGTAATGTAATATATTTCGGTTGCTAACTTGGTAAATTTGTATTTTTCATATGTGTTTTTTTCTATTTTTGTGTTACCATTTCTGATGAGCACAATTTATTTTTATCATTGAAAGCCTCTCTGAAAAATATATGTCACAGGGACCACAGGGCCCCTGCCTTCACCTTTGATGGCCAGAAATAAACTTCATAGTTAAAGTATATAATTTGGCTGAGACACTATGGAGTGTCGTGGAGTCTTAAATTGTTTTGGAAGAGGGCAAAGATGATCAACTTCAGACATTAATAATTGGAGTACATGGCATTAAATTCTAGAGTAAATGATAAAATAATGAAAAAATATAACTTCAAAAATTATAAAGAAAAAATATACTGAGAAAAAGAAATAAATCCAAAAGAAGCTATAAAAGATGTGGTGGGGAGGCACCCAAGAACAGGCAGGACAAATAGAAAGCACAAAATTATGTGATTAAAAAAATATATCAATAAATGTAAATTTGCTAAGTGCTCCAGTAAAAACATAAAAATTATCACAATGAGTTCTTAGATTTTTAAAAATATTTTATGTTATTTACATAAGTTACATCTAGTAGGTAAGGATGTGGAATGGTAGAAAATTAAAGATAAAAATTTACATAATACAAACACTAACCAAACTGAAGTATCATAGCTCCTAATATCTGACAAAATACACTTTAAGGCAAAATATAGTAGATAAGATGGGTCTCTTAATAATAATAAAAGCTTCAATTCAATAATAATGTATCACAATTTTAACATAACCTTTTAACATAATTCAAAATATAGCAAGGATTAAATGATACGTGCATACAGAATAAACAATAAACAAAGCATAATAATTTGGAGAAATGTTAACACACTCTGATACATTAAGCAGACCAAAAGAAATCAGATTTGAATAACCTAAAAAAGATTCAAACAATACATAAACAGCACAATTTCTTTTATTGAATAAAGATGCCAACTTCTCTCAGGTCTTGTTTGTCTAAAAAATTATTTTTGTCCAATACTTGAGGAAAAAGGCTAAATAATGAGTTCTATCTTGATTCATTTCTGTAAGCATATAGTATTAATTCACGTGCTTCTGACTTCCATTTTTTACTGTTCAAAGTCAGCAGACAGTATAAATGTTGCCTTTTTCCAGCAATTGTCTTTTTCTTTTTGCTGAATTTAGAACTTTATCACTGTTCCCGGTGCTCTTCAGTTTTTACTATATGTGCTTATGCGTGGATTTATTTTCTTTTTTTAAAATCTTGATTGATGTTAGATTTCCTAAATGTGTAGATTTGTGTCTCATTATCAGTAGATTAGAAAAGTCACAGCCATTAATTCCTAAGAGTCTCCTCTTTCTCTCTTCTGAGCCTTTCTCTCCTCACCATTTCTGGAATGCTACCTTGAGACATTTGAAACTGCTTCATGGTTTTTGTGTTTTTGGTTTTATTTTTTTGAGACTGAGTCTCACTTTGTCGCCCAGGCTAGAGTGCCATGGTGTCAGCCTAGCTCACAGCAACCTCCAACTCTTGGGCTCAAGCGATCCTCCTGCCTCAGCCTCCCGAGTAGCTGGGACTACAGGCGTGTACCAGCAGGCCTGGCTAATTTTTCTATTTTTAGTAGAGATGGGTTCTCCCTCTTGCTCAGGCTAATCTCAAACTCCTGGGCTCTAGAGATCCTTCCGCCTCAGCCTCCCAGAGTGCTAGGATTACAGGCGTGAGCCACTGCACCTGGCCCATTTCATGTTTAACATGTTTAATTTCTTTTTCATACTTTTTATTTTTTCGTCTCTATGGGCTGCATTTTAAACAATGGCTTCAGATGTATTTTTCATGTAGATGTTAAACATATCCAACATTTTCTTTTATCTTTCAAAAAATTATATTGGGTTATTTTACAAATATACAAAATCCACAGATTTTTAAGAGTTTCTTATTTTCTGAACACATTTCCAAATGTGTCTTATATTCCTTAAAACACAGTAAATATAGTTAAGTTCTACCATGTATATGGTTATTACAGTAGCAGTTCTGTGAACGTCTTCTGGTGTCTTTTTCGTTCCTGCTGGCTCATTCTAAGTGCTCTGTTTACTTGTGTACTTTGTTTTATAGTTTCTTTCTGGCTCTGAGCTTCTCATCTTTCTCACTAATTTGTTTATGGTAATGCATTCTTCCTGGGATGAAATGAGTTGTTCTAGACAATGTTTGTATTTTCTCCTCCTGTGAGGTGACTAGAAATATTACAAATTTAGGAAGTTTTTAAAGTGAAATATTGGCCTGGTGATCTTTTTAACTAGAGAGGAGATGTTAATGCAGCCTGCAAATTTGCATGAAACCTGGCTCCAGGGATACTATTTCAAGAAGGCGATATTCTTTTAGGTCACGGGGAAAAGTTTAAGTTCGTTCTATACTCAGAATGTAGTTAAGATTGGGTGTTGTGGGGAATTAATCGATACATGAGAAATGAGGTATTTGGACTTCAAAGTCAGAGTGGAATGCTATTTTAGTCAAAGCTCTAATATCAAGTGAGATAAATGTGAAACATGGCATTCGTATATTCTCCATTCTTTTTTAAGATAAGCTTTTATGATAAAAATTATAAATTAAGGTAAATAATCAGAATTCTTTTCCTCTGAAATATGACAAGCATATAGGAAATTGCAGAAAACACATTATGTGGAGGTCAATGAGTAATGATAAAATAAATGCTAGATGAAACTAGACAATACTGCATCTCAAAGTGTCTCCAACATTGAACCTCTTTCTTACTGCAGCACTTCCTCACTGCAGCACTTCCTCCTAGAACTAACCGTTCTTCTGCTTTTCTTGCTGCTTATGCCTACTCACTTGCCATAGGAAAGATGGTTTAAGGGTAGTGATGAAAATTTGCAAGGACTAAACCAAACCAAAACAAAACAAAAAGCCAACCTGGTCTTGAAAATGGGAGAATTTAACCAAGAATAAGTAAAATAATTATCAATTGCCACTAATAATCAAGGTGAAATTTGAGAGCCTGGTATGAATTAACACCAGGCAGTTTGACTTCCCTCATCAGATATATGCAATATGGGCGCAGAAAGAGAGGAGATGGCATCGAATTTAGCTAAGTGCAACAGTTAATTAGGCATATATAATGGAAAATTGCCAGTTAGTGGCAATAAAATCAGTCAAGTGACTCACCAGTAGGTCTAGGTTTGTGTGGTTAGAGCATGGCAGTAATGATGAATAAGAAGATAAAAGTCAAGAGATAGTGTTTTAATGATATTGGAGACAAAATTAAGCAGAATGAATAAAGTTGATAGGAAAGATGAATGTCGTCTTCATAGTTTTTTTTAAAAAAATAGTTGATATTGCAAAGGTGGAGTTGCTTCTGATTTTGTGTCTCAAACGTGTTCTGTACAGGGGACAGAGACTTATTGTTCTGTACCCACACTATTGGTTCTAAACCTTGGATGAAATATTTAGAACTTTCATACATTCACTGAGTTGAGGGAGGGAGGGAGGGAGGGAGTGGGAAAGTGAAAAAATAAACAAATGCTATTGTTTGACCCCCTAATAATATAGTCACTTTTATTATAAGGGAGAGCTCGGTACCTAAACAAATCAATTGCCATTTGGGTTTTGCATAGTTTGTGTGGGTTTTTTTTTTTAAAAACTCAGTTCATTATTATTTCTCCCATCTCATGGTGGAAAAGAAAGAGAGTAGAATTTGGAAGCTGAATTTGTGAATTAGGGACTTAGTTCTAATTAGCTAAGTGCAATTAATAATTAATTGACTATGTTATCATATGCAAACAGTGTGTAAAAATGATTCTCTTAATTCACTTTTCAAATTATTTTCTAAAATTGGGTCAAAACATCTCACAGGTGGTTGTGAGAATCATGATAAAAATGTGTTTAAATGCATTCTTGACAGTAATATGCTCTATAAACATTATATTTATTATTTGTCCTATGATTTTGCTTCAACTAGTCCCTTTGCTGTTTTTGTTGTTGTTGTTAATAGATCTCATTTTTTAGAAAAGTTTTAGATTACAGAAAAAAACTGAGCAGAAATTTTTAGTTCTATAAGTATAGACGGTTCCTTATATGCTTTCAAGTTTTGGCAATTATAAATAAAAGTGCTACAAACATTTGTGTGTTTTGCTGTGTTTTGTCCTGCCAAACCTGCTGCTGGAATTGCCCACAAGCAGCGGCAGCAGGCGAGTTCCACCTCCCCTCCAAGGGGGTGCCCAAACCGGCCCCAGATGAAAGGAGCACTAAACGCCAGGGTGATCAGTCTAAGGCTGCGGTTCCCAGCCTTTTCGGTACCAGGGACCAGTTTCATGGAAGACAATTTTCCACTGACCTGGGAGGGGGAGGAGGGAAAGGGGGATGGAGAGGGTAGGAGTGGGAGGGGCCATCCGGGCTGTGGGGGACAGGAGGGTGGTTGTGGAGGCAGCTGAACTCTGTGGCCTGGTCTGCCGGATTGGAAACCGCAGGTGAAACATTAGTTTAGGAGCTTCCTTAAAGAGGGCTGCAGCAATCCTTTCGACAGAAAGAGAGAGAAAAGGGGTGTGTTCTACCTAGGTATATCCCAGAGAGAGGGGCAGGTATGGAGTTCACATGAGTGTTTAAGGAATTTGGCTCAGGTGTGGGAAACAACCTGTGAGCCTGTATCAGTGTCTGGGGCTTGGGTTCAAGCCTGCTGAGAAAACCTGGCAGCTGGTTGGTCACAGAGTGGTCAAAGTACTCTGGATTTTCAGGCAGGACACAGAAGCGCGGATTGGTGAACCTTACATAAAACTTGCTGTCTTATGCTGCAAAGATATTCATTATTTTATAAGCTTCACAAGCATAAAGCCTTCTATATGCGAGCAACTCCAGTATATATTAAGAAGCTACTCTAATAGCTACTCTAGTATATGTTATAAAGGATATAAATATAAATAAGACATGGCCCAGCCATTAAATAACTTATGTTCCAATTAGATAGAGTTTTGTACGACTAATTTAACTATAATATAAGAATACAGAGGAAAGCTCTTCTTAAGGATGCATGTATAATTGCATAGATTTTTAGGAGAACAGAATTAATTATGACTGCAGGCAATCTGTGATTTGAGAGAAGAATAAAAACAAATGTTTTAATTTCTAATTCATAATTTAATTGCAACTCATTTTTGTCATTTTACATAATGTTACATAAAGACAGAAAGTATACCCCTGTTTGCAAAGTTAGACTTGGGAATCTGTTTAATGTAATGATAGAGAACCTTGCCTAGGATTTAATTGCCATTGTTATCCAAAGTATTGAGTTTGGTCAGTATTTTGTTTTTGGTGACTTGGAGCTTCATTTGGCAGCCTTACTTCTAGGGCCAGATTTCCAGATGTGAGGATCTCGTCTCTACCATCTTCATGGATTTCAGTCAGGTTTTGCTGCAGTGATATTTACCGTGGTTTGATAGAGGATAAAACTTTAACATTTTAGGATCTTCATGATTTGAGCCTTCTTTGAGATCCAGGTCTTACAAGCAGAATTGACAGTGAGAATCTGGAAGTAGAGCAGTAGGGTGAAGTCAAAAGAATTAAAGCAGCAACCTGAGTTTAACATCATATAAAAGGTCTCCCTCCAGTCCATAGGGGATTCCATACAGCAAAACAAGAGAATAAACACATAGCAGCAAAAGCAAGATGTCCGCATAGATATTTGTTGATTCTTCTGTAGCTAATTTTGTACTTAATTCTA